>CM061532.1:32428545-32512802 GCA_030545055.2 Neoaliturus tenellus
ATCTAAAAAAGCCACGGAGGTTTTCAGTCTTCGCTCAAACCCATCCTCAATGAAAGAAGTCAGAGCTAAAACCTGGTCACAACAGTTGCGACCAGGCCTAAATCCAGCTTGTTCGACAGGGATGCTGGCATTGAGAATAGGGAGGATTCTGTTATAAATCAACCTCTCTAGCAGCTTATAACAAACACTTAAAAGAGCTATAGGCCGATAACTTTCAGGCAGTTTTGGATCCTTTCCGGGCTTCAGGATAGCTATGATCTTGGATTTTCTAAATATCCCAGGCATGTCGCCGGTTTTCAGAGTGGTGTTAAAAAACTTCCAGAAGCCACTGTCTAGCCTTGTTACCCGAGTGTTTTATAAACTCCGGGAAAATGTCATCCAGACCTGCTGCTTTGCCAATTGGCATCGCATCAATCGCCACTTCCAGCTCGTCGTAAGTGAAGGGTCTAGAGACTTCCAAGGGTGCTTGCCGACTCTCCTTTATCTCATTAAGCTTGAAATTAATTTTTCTGTCTGCAGACGTACGCACAGGTTTTGAAAGTACGGAGAGGCGTTTTGCAATTTCACGAGGGCTAGGCTGTGAGGCATCGTGTTTTTCACTTGATTTACCAGTGGAGAGTTTCCTGAGTAGAGACCAAGCTTTCCGACTACTTTTGGTGAAGTTCAGGTTCTCGACAGTTTTCACCCACTTCTCTCTCCTGGAGTTGTCGAGAGAGTTAAGTAGTTGGTCAGCTACATCTCTGTCAGCAGTGTCTGTAAACTCACTGTAAAGATCTTCGCACTCTCTGCTCCATCCTGGTATGTATTCTTTTCTAAAAACCTCTTGGGATTGTCGCCTTAGCGGAAGACAGGACAAGACGTGTGAACCGATCATAGCTTTTTTATTTTAGAGGGGATGAACCTGATGCCGCTATCAAGCCTTGATGAGAAGGCCTCCCACTCAGCTTTATTAAAGTTCCATCTAGGCCGAGGAAAAGATCTCACTAGTGGAATTTGCATTCCCACTGATATTATTACAGGGCCTGTGCTGAGAGTGGGGGAATGCACCTAGGACCATCCTGGAAGTAGGCACGGGTGTTGCTGATGGTTCACGGGAGCAAAAGCACAAGTCTGGAGAGTACCCACGCCGCCATCGGGCTGAATGGAAGGTGTGTGGGTCCTTGGCATTATATACCAAGAAAAGGTTGTTATTTTCAGCCCAGCTTGAAAGACGAGTGCCGTTGTCATCATCGGACCGAGTATCCCCCACTGGGTATGATGACTGTTGAAGTCACCTACATATACCACAGGATGTTCAAAAGTTGGGAGAACTGTGTCTGACCACTGGGTGTTTGGTGGTTTGTAGACATTAACAATAGTAGTCGCAGGACACCTTAACAGCAACAACAAATATGTTGTTATCACAACTTTTGTGGGAGGACTGATACGTCGGTCTATGTCGTGTCTAACGTACGTCGCCCACTCCGTAGACCCTGTGACCTATTTCCTCCACCAGCCTATATCCTGGGATGTTGCCCCTCGCACTGTTTTCTAAGTCTTCTGCGTGTGTTTCTTGCAGTGCGAGGACATCGACCTCATTTTCAAGCAGCACCTTGCTGAGGCAGTCACTTTTAGATTTGGCTCAGACCCTCTACGTTAAAATGACAAACATTTAAAACAGACAGCCTAAATTTCTAAATTGGCCCTGGAAAGGGCCGTTTGGATTTTGTCTGGCAGCTGGCATAGCTGAGAGATCACTGTGTGTGACAGTTCAGCTGGCCAAAGTTGTTGTTCGTTTAGCACCACCCGGGAGTACGTGCAACTTAAATGGAATGCTGCGGACGCGAACAACATCACCCCCCGTGAACAACATCAACAGCTGATTAAACATACCTTCAGATAAATTTTAAAGCCAGATAGTAAACAAAAATAGATCTCTGTCACTTCATAACCAACATACATACGATACTTTAGGTGAGTTTCTCTCATACAGAACCATAAAATGCGCAATTTGCGCACGGACCATCTCGCAATATACTTAATTCAATAGGGGTTTAGTATGTTGCGCCCCTTTTTCTCTCAACCTACTTAACTGATTTTTAAGTTTGAGGTGTCATTGTAAGCTTATGATCTAGAGAGTGACTGGTGATTAAAAAGATCATTTCGTTTTTTTGCTTCGCTCCCCTAGCCTTTGATTTATTCATAGAGGGTGCTTCAAAATGTAAAGCAACTATAATTATAACACGAGGTGGCCCGTGCGCAAATTGCGCATTTTATTATTCTGTATGAGAGAAACCAAGAGGCCATGTTATGAAGCAAGGCCGTTATGAAGCGACAGAGATTTTTTTTTACTATCTGGCTTTTAAAATTCATCTGAAGGTAAGTTTAATCAGCTGTTAAATTACAATTCACATTAAAGAACTTGCAATAAAAGTTGGTCAACATTTTAAAGCGCCCTCTAGAAAAAAATCAAGGCGAGGGGGCGAAGCCCGAAACAATATGACCTTTTTAATTACGATTCGTCACTGCGCTATATCCTAAGCTTTAAAATGACACCTCAATATTTAAAAATCGGTTCAGTAGGTCGAGAGAAAAAGGGACGTAACAGACGAAACCCTTATAGAAATAAGAAGATAGATAGATTTTTGAATGTGAATAGTAATAACAGCTGATTACCTTCAGATGAATTAGGTTTGTAAACAAAAAAATATTATCTGTCACTGCATAATCAACATAAATACATAAATATTGTTAAAACACTCACATTAAAGTCATATAATTCTTTCGAATTGTACTATAGGTGAGTTTCTCACAAACAGGAAGAAATGCATTGAAAAATGCGACATTTGCGCATGATCTCTTTAGTAAAATTCTCCTATTTTACTAAAGTATAATAAATAAAATAAATAAAATAAAATTAAATTAAATTAAATTAATTTGCTGGGTAGCTGAGTGGTTATAGTGCTCGCCTTTGAATTCAAAGGTTGCCTGTTCGATCCTGAGAAAAGTTAGTAGCTTTTTAAGGGTGCGCTCTACCCATCTGCCGCGCGCGGATGCAAGGGTTTAGAATCTCCGTGTTTGTCGCCCCAGTTGTAAACCGATTTAAAATATTTTGGTGTCATTCTTTTAGGTATATAATTTTGTACCCTGCTATCGTCTTAACATTTCGATATTAATTTAAATTACCAAGCAGGGTGCTTGCTAATAATGTTGAAATAAGCGTTTTTGTTTCAAGTTTTAACGTATTAAAAACAATTTTTTGAGAAAAAATAAGACGCTACGTGAGTACAATATAATATTAAGAACAAGAATCTGCAATAAGATTGGTAAAAAATTTATAGATAACGATGCAAGAAGGGAGATGCGAGGTCTGCAATTTCAAAAACATCGTTATTAGACCACAGATCGATTTCGCACTGAAACAAAAAAAAGCATTAAAGTAACAAAACTTAAAATCACCTGTCATATATTTTCCAAAATGTGAGATTCTGCGTATAGCGGCAGTTAACAGTCTCGCTTGACCATTGATCGAGGTAGAGCGCACCCATTGAACCGCAGGTTCAATTCTGGTCCCAGTTGCCATTTGTCATTGGGCTATTATTTGATGTATTAATGTATTAATGATGTATTATTTGTATTATTTGATAAGTATTATTTGATGTAATAACGATTTGATGTAAAGTAGTCTATTAATGCTGCTTTTTAACCACTGGTCGATGTTAGATAGCAACAAGACTAGGGTTTGGATCGTTCCCCGTCAAAACGTAAAAAACTGCCACTGGCGTAGGTACAAACAAAAGAAATAAAAGAAACTTTGGTTTTTGTTTCAAAGAATAAATTTAATGTTTCACATGCAGCAACATATTGTTCGTAACAAGCTTCATAACATTGCTCGTATAAAATTCAAGTTTTTTGTTTAAAGTGGCTGGAAAAGGAAAGTAGAGAAAATTTATAAACTAATTTTAAATTCAATTAAGGTCAAATAATAACGCAAAAAGATTGAAAATAGGATGAAGGATTTAAGCAAGCGACTTCAGCAAACAAAGTCTCCTCCGCATTCTTTGAAGTAGGAAAACAGGCAAAGTAGTTATGGATATAAGAACTTTGCTATAAGTACCTTAACTAAAAGAACTTTAGGTTTGTGTTGTTCTTAATGGAAGTTTCGCAATGTGGTATTAGTGGATATTCGTAACTAAAATATAACACCCCTTTTTAATAACCTAAAACACCTTAATATTGTGTAGAAACAAACATATATGAACGCTGTATTTTATAGATACAAATGATATGCATTCAAATATATGTATATTATTTACTAAATAATATATATTTTTATTTTATGTAAATATGATCAAATCAATCCTAATCTTAAAGATTTATAGACCTATATAATATAAATCTATCTGACAATTACAATTTTTGTCCATTAATGACGTTGAAACACAATTTACGAACAAAATAAATCACATTCAAAACAGACTGCCTATCTTTAAAAGCATTGATAGGAGTTCATGATTGATTTTATCTAACAAGTATAGCTTTTTAAGCTATACTATTTGTGTTTTTTTATAGGAAGGTATCAAAATCCTGGTTTTGTTACAACTGTATCATGTTAAACATTATTATTAGTCTAGTATTGCTGCCTAATTAAAAAGGCCCATTTATGGTTAACTGATTTACTCTGAGTGATAACTGATTTTAACCCTTATTAGCCCAAATTATTTCCTTTAAATATAATGCGGCGCTCTCGTGCTGTGCTCTCGTAGCAAACTCACTCACTAACGGCCTACAACTTTTGCCGCTAGGAGCGCGCACTGTTCAAAACCCTAATCTCGTGCCTGGGCTGCCGGTCGTGATAGCTGATATGGCTAACGCGTAGGCACCTTGGCCAGGTGTCTACGCAAGCGCGGGTTCGATACCCGCTCACGACCAAACCTGACCTGGTGGTCCAACTCTTAAAAGGGTTAGCCGATCTGTGGTAACGATGGTGGGAGGGCCCACGTTAAATAAACGGTGGCAGGCTTGCGTGGAAGTTGACGGGATCGGTTAATTCTTTGAGAGTTGCACCTTGGTCAACACTGATTTTGCTACTTTTTACTACTGTTTACTGTGTGTGTGCCACTACGGCTTTGAAATATGCAAAATGACCATATTTGTAAACTAAAATGCCAATAGAACTATTGAATATCATGCCAAAACTGGTTTAAAATATTGCGCAATATTTGTGTTGCCAAATGGTAACGCTAGGTCATAATGGGTTAAAATCGACCATATTGCGAATCGAGCTTGTGAACTAGATTATGAGGTAACAATTATTAAAATAACTATGTTTTAAGTCGGCAAGTAACCATAACAGTTTACATAAAAGTAAATACATAGTGGACTTACATCAAAGTCCAACAAAGGTTCAAATTCAATAATCAGCGTAAATTGATTAACATCGTGGGTGTTATGGTCAATGAGAGAGGATTAAGAGAAGCATTGAATGTGAAACGGCGATAAATTTTAGTCATTCAACCCTGATTTCATACTTAGGGTTCTCTGTTATAAAAGAAATGAAAATTTTGATGGCACGTGAATTTTTGTGTGTTTGGTATTGTGGTACAGTATTAAAGTCTAATATTCTCATCCAAATAAGTAATTAGTATAATAAACAAAGTATGTGTTTAAAGAATATACAACGTTAGTGACAAAATCGAAGTTAACTGTTATTTGTAGTTTTTTATTTAGTAAAAATGTCTCAGTTTTTAGCAGTAAATCCTCTTCTTCTCAATTTTAACCATAAAGAGCGCTGTAACTTGAGCTAGACTCAAACTCATTTAAAATGAGTATAAATCGGTGTTTGGTATACAGTATACAAAATTTAAGTAAAGGAGGTTTAAAAGACATTTTTTATTGCATTTTAAAACTTGCATTTCTTTTAACTTACAAATATTTAGCACAGTTAAAATACTTTGCTTTCAAAGTTCTTTCGTTGAACGGTTGGTTGGAACTAGTATTTAATTTGGTTTCTCAAATGTAAACCTCCCCCCCCCGAAAAATAAAAAAATATTAACTTTATCCATCTAAACTTGAGTTACCTTATATATTGAAAGTCGCCTTAAACCTTTGTTTAAGCATAAACTTGAATGGATAGTTATAATGCGCCAAGATCGGCTTATAAGCTTATAGGCTGAGTAGAGCCCAGCAATAACTATTGCTCGACAACGGCCGTATCTCTCTCAGCAGGATTAGCAAGGACTCCTGTCTAATAGATATCTACACGACATCCAGGAATATTTCGGATCTGCACTTATAATCTAATTTTAGCTATTTAAATTCTTTTTTCAACTAATCTGAACCGCACCCCCGCGGAAACGCACCCGACCTTTGGAAACGTGCTTGCCCAAGGCGCTCCACGGGAGGGGCTCACCAACGCTCTCAGGAGTTCAGAACAAAAAAACAAACTTGTGGAACCAGCAATTTAATTTTAACCCAAAGTTAACAGCAAAATTAACAACAGCAAAACAGAGCAAAATCGGGAACATCAAAGGTCCACAGTGATAAATTTGATAACAAAAGATTTTTACCAGAAGTCAATGTCACCAAGGTTGGCCAACCAGAATATCGATATTCAAAATTCAAGAACGACAGTATTTTAAAAAATTCCCCTTTTCTGAAACTTTAACCTTAAAATTGGCATTGATAAATTAAATAAATAAATAACAACAAATAAATTTCGATAAATAAACATAACAAGTTACAAACACAAAATACACAAAAGAATTGGCGTGCCGAATTTTGAGGTTGACAAAAATAATTCCACCCGGAGACCAGTGGCGCAGGGCGGGCTCCTAATGGGATACTAACCTAACATAGAGACTACAAATAAATAAATAAATAAATACTGTCACACATAAATAGCAAAAATATCACAGTTCATTGGTGGAGTGGCATATCACAGTAGTTCATTTATGGCGTCATGGCACTGGAAAGAAGAGCGTCGGCCTGCAGCTCCGGCAAGTGGGGACCAAGGCCATGTATGTCCCCTAGGTGGGCAGGCGGACGGACCAGGCCGGAACCATCATCTGCATGGCATTGTCGGTGGGACCAAGTCCCCAGCTGGACCCTGGTAAACCCCAAAATTTGCCAATATTTTTCCATTTAAGACACATTCAGTAGGCAATTAGTGTCAACAGTGCAAAAGGTAAAATTGCCACAAAAAATATCCACTGTTCCAGTTTGGACAATTTGCCACTACTAACCACAAAATGCTGACTTTTCAGTTTTAATCAATTTTACAAATTTTCTTGAAAATTGTGACAGAAAACATTTTAAGTGTGACATGTATGAGTTTTACTTTGACTGGAGAAATTACAGCAAAAAAGAAATGAGATAGGCTATAGGCCTACTCAGAAAATCACTAAACAGGGGGGTGTGAGTACAGCAAAATACTTGAGACATGAAAAACAGTTAAACTACACCTTAATATTAATTCTACAACTAAATTGAACAGGTTGAAAACATTTGACTAGGTTTAAAGCATAAAATAACTCCATTTTTAACATCACAACAAAATTTCAGTTTTGGCAGACATTGCCCTTCTATTTAGCTCATATCTCACAAAGTTACTGACCGAATTTAAAAATTTTACCTTTAAAAGTTGGGCCAAAAGTGAGGCTTCAAAATAAAATATAAACCAGAACTTAACTCCAAGGCTACTTTATTGTGGACCTAAGATTACCTGACACTTTACCCCCAAACTGGTGTGCTACCAACAGTAAAAGCTAGGCCTAATCCTTTAATTATGAACCAAAATTGATAAAACTTTACATAGGCCTAGCTCAGGGCCTTAGGCCACTTTGAGAACACAAAAACCCTAGTAAACTAAACAGGAAAATGAGTTATAAAAGAAAATCCTTGGCAGCATCACCGTTTAGGCTATGAGCCTATTTTGACTCTACAACTTACAATATCCCCATCAGACCACTGGGTGGCCAATATAAAGTTGCACTGAGCAATAACAAACAATATTTAATGCAAAACAAACACTGAAACATCTTAATTATTACAGGAACTTGAAAACATGTGTTCAGCTCACTAACAAAAATTGAACTCTAAGAGCAAAAGCGTGGATGGCCCGAAATGCAGTCTCAAAAGGAGAACAAAATTGATTGCTTTGCTTGAAACAATGAAACAAAATTTACAGAACACTGGTTCTGGCCTAAAACAATATTTTTCAGAAGACTGTTCATTTTTGCAACGTGGTCGTCTGACCGAATCCAATTGCATCGAACATATTTCTGAATTAAACTGGAAAATTCTCGTGACTCACCCAAAATGATGCGTTGGGCGGTTTAAATCACCGCATTACAGCACAAAAATCACTGGTAGAAAAATATCTGAATTGGTGTCGTTTCTTTTGAAACGCCGAGAAAATTTGTACGTCTTGCGGTGACAGTTCACCACGGCACCTATGATCTTTTTCAGGACGTTGCGTCACAGCTGGTGAAAAGAAGAAAAACAACACCGAATATTCCAGAATGACAGCATACAGAAAACACTAACCAGAAAAAAAACAACACTATAACAAATGAGGCGTGACATCACACATGGTGGGCAAAACGTCACGGCTCAACCTCCCCCTCCAAAAAGGGAACCACCCGGCAAAACAAAGCAAACAACCTCTCCCCAAAACTAGAAGAACACTCACACCAGGAACGCTCAGGACAGTCTGAAAGCGGGGGCGTCAAGTTTTCCCAAAACCAGGGGACTACTCACCCAAAGTTTTGTGCAGGCCTGCAAAAAGAGAAACAGGGAAAAACCAGAACAGAGTGAAGGGGACAGAAAGGTGATCAGGCTTCCTGGCCCTGCACACTTCCCGCACAGACTTCCGAGCTACTTAAGGATTTCCGCGATGAGGTTTACATGAGATGAGGAGGTCCACGATCACCGAAGTGGGGAACTCCAAGAAGCGGTGGGAGACCGGCATGCTGCCCCCAGCCATGCGGCCACACAAAAAAAACACAGCAACACAACACAATTGCACAAAATCCTTAACCTCCTAAGGTGTCTGGGCGAAAATTCCTACGCAACCATTCTGGGGTCCAACAGAAGACGCTATCCCACTCGCCACACACACACTCCACCAAATTGAAGAACCACGCACACACACATACATACACTCAGACACACCAAACTAACACAACTCCTACGAGACTACACTTCAGAACCAACCACGCTCTGCTACCATCTGAACCGCACCCCCGCGGAAGCGCACCCGACCTTTGGAAACGTGCTTGCCCAAGGCGCTCCACGGGAGGGGCTCACCAACGCTCTCAGGAGTTCAGAACAAAAAAACAAACTTGTGGAACCAGCAATTTAATTTTAACCCAAAGTTAACAGCAAAATTAACAACAGCAAAACAGAGCAAAATCGGGAACATCAAAGGTCCACAGTGATAAATTTGATAACAAAAGATTTTTACCAGAAGTCAATGTCACCAAGGTTGGCCAACCAGAATATCGATATTCAAAATTCAAGAACAACAGTATTTTAAAAAATTCCCCTTTTCTGAAACTTTAACCTTAAAATTGGCATTGATAAATTAAATAAATAAATAAATAACAACAAATAAATTTCGATAAATAAACATAACAAGTTACAAACACAAAATACACAAAAGAATTGGCGTGCCGAATTTTGAGGTTGACAAAAATAATTCCACCCGGAGACCAGTGGCGCAGGGCGGGCTCCTAATGGGATACTAACCTAACATAGAGACTACAAATAAATAAATAAATAAATACTGTCACACATAAATAGCAAAAATATCACAGTTCATTGGTGGAGTGGCATATCACAGTAGTTCATTTATGGCGTCATGGCACTGGAAAGAAGAGCGTCGGCCTGCAGCTCCGGCAAGTGGGGACCAAGGCCATGTATGTCCCCTAGGTGGGCAGGCGGACGGACCAGGCCGGAACCATCATCTGCATGGCATTGTCGGTGGGACCAAGTCCCCAGCTGGACCCTGGTAAACCCCAAAATTTGCCAATATTTTTACATTTAAGACACATTCAGTAGGCAATTAGTGTCAACAGTGCAAAAGGTAAAATTGCCACAAAAAATATCCACTGTTCCAGTTTGGACAATTTGCCACTACTAACCACAAAATGCTGACTTTTCAGTTTTAATCAATTTTACAAATTTTCTTGAAAATTGTGACAGAAAACATTTTAAGTGTGACATGTATGAGTTTTACTTTGACTGGAGAAATTACAGCAAAAAAGAAATGAGATAGGCTATAGGCCTACTCAGAAAATCACTAAACAGGGGGGTGTGAGTACAGCAAAATACTTGAGACATGAAAAACAGTTAAACTACACCTTAATATTAATTCTACAACTAAATTGAACAGGTTGAAAACATTTGACTAGGTTTAAAGCATAAAATAACTCTATTTTTAACATCACAACAAAATTTCAGTTTTGGCGGACATTGCCCTTCTATTTAGCTCATATCTCACAAAGTTACTGACCGAATTTAAAAATTTTACCTTTAAAAGTTGGGCCAAAAGTGAGGCTTCAAAATAAAATATAAACCAGAACTTAACTCCAAGGCTACTTTATTGTGGACCTAAGATTACCTGACACTTTACCCCCAAACTGGTGTGCTACCAACAGTAAAAGCTAGGCCTAATCCTTTAATTATGAACCAAAATTGATAAAACTTTACATAGGCCTAGCTCAGGGCCTTAGGCCACTTTGAGAACACAAAAACCCTAGTAAACTAAACAGGAAAATGAGTTATAAAAGAAAATCCTTGGCAGCATCACCGTTTAGGCTATGAGCCTATTTTGACTCTACAACTTACAATATACCCATCAGACCACTGGGTGGCCAATATAAAGTTGCACTGAGCAATAACAAACAATATTTAATGCAAAACAAACACTGAAACATCTTAATTATTACAGGAACTTGAAAACATGTGTTCAGCTCACTAACAAAAATTGAACTCTAAGAGCAAAAGCGTGGATGGCCCAAAATGCAGTCTCAAAAGGAGAACAAAATTGATTGCTTTGCTTGAAACAATGAAACAAAATTTACAGAACACTGGTTCTGGCCTAAAACAATATTTTTCAGAAGACTGTTCATTTTTGCAACGTGGTCGTCTGACCGAATCCAATTGCATCGAACATATTTCTGAATTAAACTGGAAAATTCTCGTGACTCACCCAAAATGATGCGTTGGGCGGTTTAAATCACCGCATTACAGCACAAAAATCACTGGTAGAAAAATATCTGAATTGGTGTCGTTTCTTTTGAAACGCCGAGAAAATTTGTACGTCTTGCGGTGACAGTTCACCACGGCACCTATGATCTTTTTCAGGACGTTGCGTCACAGCTGGTGAAAAGAAGAAAAACAACACCGAATATTCCAGAATGACAGCATACAGAAAACACTAACCAGAAAAAAACAACACTATAACAAATGAGGCGTGACATCACACATGGTGGGCAAAACGTCACGGCTCAAATCTATTTATTAATGGATCTCAGTATAACGTGACAATACCTTTAATATTTTACTTCGTAATTAATAATCCATAATTTAACGTATAATTCGGTTCGCAATAATAAATTGTGAACCATTAAAGATGAAACAATAAAAACTTGACATAACATTTTTATACTTTCAGAATTACTTTTCAAAATCATCATCATTTTCTGACATGTCAGGTAGATGGAGCAACAATGTTTACAAGAAAATATTAGCTGCAAAAAAGATTTTAAATGGATGGCCGAGACGGAAAGGCCTATAAAAATGTCCAATGATATTACTTAAAGAAATAATAAACGTTTTGTATCATTATGTTCTGGATTCCAAAGCATTTTAAATTGTGTATGATGAGACTAAGAATGGCAAAAGTTTAATTGAAACTTCCTCAAAGGAACGACTATTTTAAGTTGAGAGTGATACAAACTCGTCAATGAAAGGTCCACGATATTTTGGAAGTTTTTGTATTTTGAAGTTTTATTCATATTATTTTACTGTATTGGAAAGTTTTATAGCCACCATTTCCCTCTCAATCAGCCTTTTGGAATCTGTTTTTTCGGTATTGTATTCAGATTAACTTTATGTAGGCCTACTATTAACTCATGTTTAAGTTTATTTTTTTTATGGTCTAACTCTTGAAAGAGAGCCAACTGATGGTTCCATAAAAATATTTGTGAAAAATGCAAAATTTATGAACTATTATTTATGATAACTACTATTTCTGGAAATCTCAAAACAACTTTAGGTATGGACTATACTAATTTTTTTTGTTTTTCTATCCAAACCTCAAATATTGAAGAACCTAAAATTTTCTATTATTTCTCTTATCGTGGAATAGCTTTTTATTATTTAATTATTTGTATATCTCATACAAAATAACACACCCCTCAGGGGCAGTGGGCTTTCCACTGTACGGGTGTTTCTTGGCGACCCCGGGGTACCTGAGCCAAGCTGTGAGACCCTCCTCACAGTTCTTCCCGAGCTAGGGCCTTTCTTCTCATCTTTCAGGTCTTAGCTCACCGTCTTTATTCTTTCCTGAGCTAACCTTGCTCACCTTCTTGTTTTCGACCCCGAATCAAGGGTGTCTTTCCACCTTCTTTCGACCGGCGCACGCTGGGTGGTCCTGGGAGTGTCCCTGTTGTGTTGCAGGGACTGATGTGTGCCTCGCACTGCCGATGGTCTCCTCCAGTGTGTCGTCAGAAGCCAGCCGCTTCGGACCTTAGTCAGGAAGTGCGGCATGGATGCAGAGATCGGACTCTGCATTGCCACGGTGCGACCCCCAGCACGTCCGGCACATTTCGTGTATCGGTGCTGGGCAAACGGAGGTTTCGGGCCCCAGAGTCCTGGGGTAGGGGTGTCTTATCTCCTACGGGGGGTAGACCTCCGAGGGTGTACCCGCTCCCGGCCAATGAAGGGCCGCCTCTTGCCGCACGATGCGCTGGTGAAACAAAAGTATGGATTTTCAAAACCAAAACACGAAATTAAAGGAGAATGAGCAGGCCGCCTTTAATCGCAGCTCAAAACTGCAGAGGTCTCCGACCTCGAAGACTGGGACGCCGACGGGGGGAATTAAAGCCTTCCCTCCGCCGATCCCGTTCAAGGCTGCTGGTGTCGCCGGATCGTCGGCCGTAACCGGAAAGGAGAAGGATGAGGTTAAGCTGGGTATGGGGGTGACTGAGCCGGTAACACCTCTAGCCGAGATGCAAGGAATTCCTCCCAGGAAGAGCCCTCTTCGTCCGGCATTCGAGATGCAAATGCTTCGGCAGCAGCAGGACGATGCCAACGAGGAGGAAAACCTGTCCCTGGAGAAAATGAACGATCTTTTGAAGGAGATGGCAAAGGCTCTCCTTATTCAGAAGAACGTCAACAAGGCGATTAAGGACGGAATTCCGAAACTCGAGGATTTCCTTGGCGAAATCGAGGAATGCCGGAAGATCAGGCTGAAGGCAATGAAGAAGGAGCGCGACGTTGTGAACCGAGTTATGTCTGCTTCGCCTCAAGCTCATCTGGCTGAGTCCCAGACTCAAGCCAGAAAGCGAAAGAAGAGGCAGAGCGGTTCTTCGCCGGGAAGCCCTGAGCTTGTTGAGGTGGACTCGGTGCCGAGACCGGTTTTTGTCACTGCGGCATCGCAGACATCTCCTGTCCAGGCTACTGAGTCCGCCCCGGGCGCTGCCGTGATTCCAGCGGCTACTCCTGCAGAGGTTCCTGCTCCGGCGGCTAATCCTGCCTTGGCAGCAAACTCTGCCTCAACACCTTTGGGGGGCTGGAAGACGCGCCTGTCTAAGAAAGAAAGGAGGAGGCAGAAGCAAGCGGAGGTGGCTTCGAAAAGTGCGTCGAGGGTGGAGCGGACGCAAGTCTCAAACCCGGTTGGGGAGGCCTCTGGCAAGTCTGTCAGAAAGCCTAAACAACCCAGGCCTAAGAAGCCCAGGACGGAGGCAATCTTGATCAAGCCCTTAGGGGGGCGATCTTTTGCCGATGTTCTGGGTCAGATTAGATTGCAGGCCAAACCGGAAGAGACCGACACCGTTATCAAGTCTATTCGGCGAACCCAGGACGGGGATGTCCTCCTCGAACTGGGGAAGTCGAGTGACAAGATTGATTTTGCCGCTTCCCTCAAGACTGCACTTGGGGACAAAGGCTCAATCAAGGCCCTAGAACCGAAGTGTTCGGTCGAGATTCGGGACCTTGATGCCCTCTCCACCGAAGAGGAGCTGACCCGTGCGATCCAGGTGGCACTCCCGGAGATACCGGCTGATGGAGTGAGGGTATGGCTGACTAAGCCCAACCGAAGTCAACTCCGGATGGCTGTTGCTGAGATGGGCGAAAAGCACGCCAATAAGCTGCTTAGCCTTCAGCACCTCAGAGTCGGTTGGGTCAGTTGCAGGCTCAAACGGAGGGTGGTAGTTTCGAGATGCTTCCGCTGTCTCGGTTTCGGCCACTCCTCCCGAAACTGTAAAGGGCCCGACAGGAGTGCCAACTGCTTCCAGTGTGGAAGCCAGGGCCACAAACGTAAGGAATGTTCCTCGAGCCCCTCCTGCTTCCTCTGCAAGGATTCAGGCTCCAGTGCCCTCGGTCACTTACCCGGGTCTGGTCAGTGCGGTGCCTTCAGAGCCGCACTTGAACAGGCAAAAGGCAGTGGCCGGTAATTCGCATCCTCCAGGCCAACCTTCATAGATCCTGGGGAGCTGATAACCTTCTAGATCAGCTCGCCCGAGAACTTGGTGCTGACGCGCTCCTTATCAGCGAACAGTATCGGGACAGAGACCCAAACATTTGGATCTCGGACAGCCTCGGTACTGCTGCATTTTGGGCACGTAATACACGAGATGTCTTGGTGCGTAGTCACGGGCGCGGCCGAGGATTCGTCTGGGTTCGGTGTAGGGACGTGACTATCTTCAGTTGCTACCTCACACCTAACGAGGCCGTCCAGGACTTCCGCGACAAGATAGATAGCCTAGAGGAGTGCGTTCTCGGCACCACCGGGCATGTCGTCGTTGGTGGCGATTTCAACGCCAGGGCCGTCGAGTGGGGAATGCCCTCTACCAGCTCCCGGGGGAAATACATCCTGGATTTCATCGCCAGGGCCGGTCTTGTCGTCCTCAACCAGGGCGACACACCTACTTTTCGGCGCCCCGGGCTGAGAGGCACGATCCCTGACGTCACCTTTGCGTCTGAGTCGCTCCTTCCGAGGATCTCTGGCTGGAGGGTTGTGGAGGACTACACGGGTAGCGACCACCAATACATCGTTTTTGACCTGCATGATCAGGCAAATCGTCGAGTTTCCGCATTTCGGGAAGGGCCACGCCGGTGGAACACCAACAAACTGGACGTGGTCAAGTTCACCGAAGTCATCTCTCGGGGAGCGCAGGGGAATCCTGGTGAGACTGGGGCCGAGGCATTAGTAACATCCACGATGGAACTGATCGTCTCGGCCTGCGACCAGTCTATGCCGCGAAGGAAACCCCGACGCGACAAACAACCCGTTTACTGGTGGACTGAAGAGATTGCGGAACTCAGAAGAACATGTTTAAGAACTAGACGAGCCGCCACAAGAGCGAGAATTCCCGCAGACAGAGTTCGTAAGTCGGAGGCCTATAAAATGCGAGAAAATCTCTCCGCCAGGCGATCAACAGGAGCAAGGCGAATAGCTGGAGGAGACTTCGTGACGACGTTGACTCCGACCCGTCGGGCCTGGGTTACAAACTTGTAACACAGAAACTCGGCGCCCGCTCTCCACCTTCCATCATGGAGGGCGCCACCATGGGGAGGATCGTCGCTGCGTTGTTTCCTGAACATCCACAGCGACCGCCGGTTGACTTCGGACGGGTAGAGGACGTTCCACTTTTCACTTTCGAGGAGCTGGAAACCTCCGTTCTCTCCCTGAAGAGCAACAAGGCTCCTGGCCCGGATGGGATTCCCAGTGAGGCTTTAAAGAAAGTATTTTCAATCAACGCTGATTTGTTGCTGAGAATGTACAACGCCTGTTTGGTAGAAGGGGTGTTTCCGGCTCCCTGGAAAACAGCCAGGCTTGTACTGATCAGCAAGGGCAAAGGTGATCCCGAGCTGCCGTCGTCCCACAGGCCTCTCTGCATGTTGGACACGGCTGGGAAGCTGTTCGAGAAGCTGATCCGTTCCCGCCTGACTTCTGCCGTGGAAGCTGCCGGGGACTTATGCCCCCGTCAGTACGGCTTCAGAAAGGGACGGTCAACGATCGACGCTGTCATCGAAGTTCAGAGAGCTGTGGACAGAGCCGAGAGCCACAACCATTTCTCCCGCCGAGTAGTGCTTCTTGTTACGCTTGATGTCAAGAATGCCTTCAACTCGGCGAGGTGGGTCGATATGTTGGATGCGCTTCGCAACACCTTTCGTATTCCTGCATATCTGTTGCGGCTCATAGAGGATTATCTACGCTCTCGAAGCCTGATTTATGACACGAGGGACGGAATGCGGACGATGGAAGTCACTTCTGGTGCCGCACAAGGTTCAATACTCGGCCCGGATCTCTGGAACGTTGCCTATGACAGCCTCCTGAGGTCCGAGATGCCTGAGGAAACCACTTTGGTTGGGTACGCCGATGACGTCGCAGCTCTCATTGCTGCACGCAACCTTGAGCTGGCCCAACTAAAGTTGAACCGAGTCATGCGTGTGGTCAACACCTGGATGTCAGATCACGGTCTCTCGCTTGCTCTCAGTAAGACGGAGATTGTGATCCTCACGAAAAAGAAGATCGACACCGTCGTCCCACTCCGAGTGGGAAGGGAGGTGGTCACATCAACTCGTGCCACCAAATACCTTGGGGTTATGGTGGACACCAAGTTAAGCTGGAGGGATCAGATCTTCCGTACGGCGGACAAGGCCGCTAAGGTCTTACTTACCTTAGTAGGCTGATGGCCAATCTCGGGGGTCCCCGATCCAGCAGAAGACGTCTGTTGATGTCCGCGGTCCAGTCCGTGCTCCTTTACGGGGCAGAGGTGTGGGCAGGCGCTCTAGATAAGGAGTGCTACAGGTTGCGACTCGCCCGGGTTCAGCGTCAAGCTGCGCTCAGGGTGTGTTCCGCCTACCGGACAGTGTCCGAGCCTGCCGTCCTGGTGGTCGCCGGAGTCATCCCTGTCAAGCTCTTGGCAGGGGAGAGGAAAGTGATTTATCAGAGACAAGGCGAGATCGGCAAGGACACGGCAAGAACAGAAGAGCGCTCCCGAACCTTCCAGCAGTGGCAACACAGCTGGGAGCACGACACCCGAGGACGATGGACTGCGCGACTTATCAAGCAGGTCCAACCATGGGTGGAACGGCGGCATGGGGAGGTGGACTACTACCTGACCCAATTTTTGACAGGTCACGGCTATTTTCGGTCGTACCTGAACCGGATGGGAAAGACCGGTTCACCGGACTGCATTTATTGCCCGGGTGTTCCCGACGATGCGGAACACACATTCTTCCGCTGTCCCCGTTGGGAAGGGCCCCGCCTGGAGACCACACAAATCTTTGGTGCATTTTCGGTGGACTCGGTCTGCCAAAAGATTTTGGAGGATGAGGGCAACTGGGATTGTTTGTCACAGTTCGTCCGGGGCATCCTCCTGGAAAAGAAAACCGATCTGGACCCCGAAGTGGCCCAGATCCCTTGATCGAGCGGCTGGATAAGGAGCGAGCCCCACGGGTGTAAGCCAAATTTAGGCCTAGCCTGACGTAATGTGATAAACAATTCCAGGTTAGATTCCTAAAGAGTAGAGGAGGTTTTTTAGTGGGTAAACCCGTTTTTTAGGGGAGCCCCACATTACAGGCTGGCCACCTGTGTGCGTAATGCATTTTTCCGCCTCTCCCTCAAAAAAAAAAAAAAAAAAAAAAAAAAAAAATACAAAATAACACAAAATTTAATTTTGCATTTCAAAATTACCGAACAAATTTCATCATGTGCTAAGATAGAGATAAAACTTATTTTATTAGAACTTAACAACTTTTAGTTAAGCAGCTAAAAGTTGTTAAAAGAAAAAATATGCCCCAGAAAATTCATCATGCAAGAAATTCAGCAGCTTTATATAGAGTGCAATGGAGATCGTTGGGCCTGCACGTGGGTGGCTGGAAATGTTCATATAAATCACCAGCCACACATTTATACTGACTGCATCTCTCGCTCTAACAATGTGTCCAATTAATGACGCTTCACGCTGTATTCACTGTCACTGAAATTCAAACTCTCGAATTCAGAAAGTGAGAGGAATTTCGATAACCCAAAATGTTTTGTTTCAAATATTTATTTCTGTTTTATAGAGTCCAGTGAAAAATATCAACAAGTAACTATTACCAAGCCAAGACTCCAGTTGAAAACAAAAGTAAATTCTCTTTTTATCATTCTGCCCGAAATCAGCCTGTTTTTTGCTCTCTTAATAGTACCAAAACCGATTATTTTTTGTACTAGGATTGAAAAATCATCTGGAGAATTTTTTAGGTCCTAGTACTGAAAAGTCAGCTGTTTGCTAAGTATATTAATATTAATTTATTAATGTTAAGGAGCAGAATTTTGAAATTCTTACGTTATAAAGAGCATTGTTTGTAAATAACAGAAATGTAAACACTGCATTATACTTACTTTGTAAGTTATAACCTCAAAAATACAACTTTATATTTAATATTTTTAACGATTAAAAATATAATTTCTCATTATGATAAAAAACGTTGTTCATCACTCGGAGCAAAAGTGTCTTTTTGATGCTTAATCGTTTTTAAAAACTCGGCTGCGCCTCGTTTTGAAAACATAAATTCACCAAAAAGACCCACTTTTGCTCCTAGTGATGAAAACTACTATTTTCGTGCAGTTGAAATGATAACTTTTGGTGGCTTACAATAAATTAATGGTTACGTGGATTTGCAGCGATGCTATGAAAATATTAAAAATATTAATTTTAGAGTAAGGCACATACACAATTTGACCAATAAGGAATACAATCGGAGATATTTGCAACAAGAGATTGGGAGCATAGTATATCGGTTTTTTCCACAACACCTTTTATAAGTTTAAAAATAAACGAAACTGAAATTTATCATCTCCTTTGACTGTTAAATTGCAAATACGAGTCTCTCTCTCTCAGAAATAAATTATAGTTTTTACTTACTGATGTCATCCTCGTCGTCAAGGTCGTCGGTCGACGCCGGCTGAGACGCACCTTCCTTACGTCAAAATATAATATCTCTCAAAGTTACATTTACAGTGTGTGAAGGCGCGGTGTATTTGCTATTCAAAGGAAGAGGATGTGCTAGTTCAAACATCCTCCTGCGTCCGAGATCAAAACTTGAGCCGCACCGCGGAGAGTTGGATAGCCCTGTACTTGTACTTCAAGGATATTGACATTGAGACGCAGGTTACTCCTCCTGGTACAGGCTTAAACTCAGGCCAATTAGCCTACCAAATCATCAGTTGTTTTGGTTAAAAATCAAATTATTTTTCAATATTTTAGTTGGCAACAACATTGTTAACTAAAAGAGATTTGGTTTTGCGATACCTAATATTTTGTTTTAAAGTGCCATAACTGGAAAAACTTTTTTAACAATTTAAATCATTTACTTCTGTTGTAAAAAGTCTAATGGTAATTTAAGTATGATTAAGTGAAACTATAATGATTTGTCAGGGATGGTATTCATTAATCATTCAAAGCATCTGCCACTTTATTCTCGTTTTCATTAGTTAATGGAAAAGATTTTTGTCCAGCACCGTATTTATTTACCAAATTAAATATATATTTTTTAGCTCTTCAGACAGCTGTTTTCAGATCTGTAGGTTACATCTCTAACTAACCAACCCAATTTAATTTTTTTTTCACAAATAGGCTATTAAAGATAAACGATTGCGACAAGAAAAAAAACTTAAAGCAAGTACAATTTTGTTATTAATTACAATCCTAATATAAAGAGAAATTTGCTATTCAAGGTAAATAATTAGGATATTTTAGGTAATTCTTTTTATAAAGGGCAAATAAGATTTAATCTAAATAATGATACATTATTCAAATTGTTTCATAAATGTAAATAGGTCATTTTAATAAAATTTAATCGGATATACTTAATTTACAATTTTAAATACATGCCTAATAAATATTTTTGATAAAATAATATATATCATATTATATTTTGTGGGAAATTTAGGTAAAGATGTAAGGTAAAATGTAACCTCACTGCTCATTAAGTTGATTTATGAAAAGAGATGTCATATTTGTTTCCGCAAATGCGAGAGTTTTATTTCCTAAATTGGCGCATGTGGCAGAAAAATCATCACAAAGTTTTTACCAGACATGATATTGTAAAACCAATATAATTTTTACTCTGAAAATAAAAAGTTTTAATCAAAAACTTTGTGAAACTAATATTTTTTTATGAAAACTGAAATAGAAGTATTGAAAATAACCGACGCATTTTAATCAAATAAATCAACTCGACTGTATCAGATACAACAAAATTTTATCATTCCAGTGTTCACTTTACACTCAATTCTGCAGTTTCGCTCAGAGACCGACTACAAATGGAGTTCCTCGCTCACTCTCGTGTGGTCAGCAAAGACCGACCTATCGGCCACGTTGATTGGCAATTTGCATCTAAAGCTGTTCTCAGTTTCCCTCGTGCAAAATATAGTCACTTTGTTTCCGATCATTAAAGAGAAACTCATTTTATTCGCTTCGTTGAGACTATTTATACATAGAGCTATTTGTTTTGCTTCTCTGGGACACTCATATATTGACGAACGTCACTCTAACATTGATATACAAATTGGTAAAAAATATTAAAAAATATAACATTGGTAAAAAATGCTTATGGGGCATTTATCATAATTCGTAAAAAAACTATGTAGTATATTTGAGTATATTTACGTATACCGTACTTACTGTCACATTATAAGCATGTTTAAACTAATGGACATTAAGACTGAATATATTCTAAGTAACAATATTTATAACTTAAAGTATTTCTTCCCTCATTTTGATAAATGGTCGGGAAATTCAATATCACTGCTGTTGATCCATGCATATACGTTATGTTACATTAAGGAATTACTCAAGTTGACAACGATTCCTACTTAAACAATAAAGAAAATCCCTGCATTAGTTTACTTTCATAATTTGTTTTTTTATATCATTCAGAAAACCTTCAAAATTCAATTCAAGAACCCAGGATTACTTATAAAATTATTATTCATTGATCTCTTCGTAGATGCGCGGAAAAATACAAATTGACTCCAGTAAAAACACAGACGGTTTGATAAAATGTTATTGTGACAAAACTAAATAAATCAATGAGAAATCAATCAATGATAATTGAGCAGTTTGCTAAGCATTGTGTGGTATATTATTCCAGTATAATAATACACAAGTTCGGCGAATTGTCGGAGATATAGTTTACTAATATGATCGTTGGTGGTTTGGTGGCTATGGCACAGACTATGTATTCCACAACACTGCACAACATTCATCGGGGAATACTGGCTTGTTGAAATATTTCGGTGTAGCTTATACCCAAATAAAATCTACGTATATTCCAGTGCACTAGAGCCTATAGAAATATTGTACGTTTTAGAGGCAATAAAAGCATTTTAAAGAACACATAGGCCTACTTAATATGATCAATTGTAATCGAATCTTTGCTAATATTTTAAAACTTAATTATTTATTTAAGGCTATATTAGTTGGGAACAGGCGTAAAAACTACACGAAAGTGACTAAGGATCACGATACTTATTTGTTCAAGAACCAATGGATTTGTGTTGCACGTGCGTGCACGTGTTAGAACAAATGAAAAGAAAGAAAATTAAAAATTAATAAAATTAGTTGTTCTGTACCAATGCTATATGTTAATACTCTTCAATAGTACTTCTGCAATTTTAAAGCAGTCATAACAAATCTGTCATAATAATTTGTTTATAACTTGAACGAATTAGGAAAAAAATATTTCTTTTATTTTTATCTGTTACAGAGACACGTTATCACCAGAGGACCAAAATAATAAATAAATTCCTTTTAGTAAAAAAATAATATACCTAAAATGTATTTACTCATAAAAATAATGTCAATCCAATGTTTTTTAAAGAGGACACCTAGTTTACCTGGTATTGTAACGATATTTTCAAGAAAATCGTTAAACTTAGGCTAAATAATAGTGTTCACGTTATTTTAAATTTTAAGTAAAACGTGTTTTTTGGCTTAAATATCTCCGGAAAAATATTCATTTTTTCTCGATTACAAATTTGTACAGTTTTCATTCAGTAACCATTAGGTAAGCTCAGATACCTAATAAGCTGCCTAATGAGAGGCCGAGAGAGGAGCCCCTATCAAGTGGGCGGAACAATAATGCTGATTCCTCCTCCTTGCTTCCAAACTTCACCCTATTATTTTACTAAATAAATATACTTTAGAGGTAAAATCATCTCTAAAGTGGGATTTGTAACGCACTTCCTTAGTGGCAATCCGATAAAAACAAAAAAAATTTTGAATATTTTACTGCAGTATTCAGTAGGCATATACTTTATTTTGCAACCATCGTTTTTAGACCAATTATTTGTTTTCAACTATTCAAAGTAGTAAATTCATAATATTAATCCCCAAAAGTTTATCTACAAAAAAATTAATTAATTAAATATCTTTGAGAATGATTGGTTAGTATTTATAATTCATTTTTTAATATTATTTTATTTTGATCAAAATGATAAATACACAAATCAAATGTTTTCATTGTGAATACGAATGAAAATTTAGGGCCCATAACGGTATTAAGATATGTTTTATACAATTAAGTTAAAATATTTTAACAAACTATTGTTATGTCCTGCATAGAACCTACCAATAAATTTAAATGTTATTTAGGCTGTAGACTGGTTATATGCCAGGTAATGCAAGGAACAAGGGTCATACAAGGCAGACTGCATTCAGAGCTTAAGAGGATTGTGAGGAGACTTTGTTCAATCACACCAGAGAGAGGCTTATAAAAGTCCTAATTTTTAAAATTGGCGTTTGCTATAAAACTTACAACAAAGCATGAAAGTAAACTTTTAATTATTATAACACTTCCAAATAAATAAACTAAGTTTATATATAACTTTTAAAGTCCATAACTTTAAACTAACAAACACTTATACTTAGTCTAAAAATTATAATACTAGGGTAATATTGGGTGTCAATTGATTAAATGAAATACAGAATCGACTTATAATTTTGATGCATTTTATCATATTAGAATCATATATTTGTGTTCAGTATTTGTGATGTAAATAAAATGTTTGCTACAAAATAAAATCATGTTTATAAAATAAAACAGAGAACACATTATTGTAGTACTCATCACTTTAAAAAAAATCATGCTCTAGATAACTGTTGGACTGATATGTCAAGATTAGAAATATTTGAGAGAGAAATGTGGCATCGTGTGAGAAACTTGAAATAATAACTTTCGATATCCTTCAATATTGGAATATCAATCTCGTTTCACAATACTTTTTTATTGACACTAATTATATGTCTTTCAAATGTCTGGATTACATTTTTAAACAAACCAATGAGAATCATGGCGTGGTAAAAAAACACATATTTTGATAAAACTGCATTTAGTGACGATTGGAGCTTTTATTGAATTTTCATTTTAACATTATTGTGTAACCTTCTTTAAAACATGCTATTAAATGCCCTTCCACTGCCCTCGTTGGGAAGGGCCCCGCCTGCAGGCCACACAATATTTTGGTGCGTTTTCTGTGGACTCGGTCTGCCAAAAGATCTTGGAGGATGAGGGCTGATGGGATTGTTTGTCACAGTGCGTCCGGGGCATCTTCCTTAAGAAAAAAGACTGATCTGGACCGCTAAGCGGCTCAGACCCCCTGACCCTGCGGCTGGTCAAGGAGTGAGCCCAATGGGCTTAGGCTAATTTTTGCCTAGCCTGATGTAATTTGACAAACAATTCCAGGCTAGATCACTAAAGTGTAGAGGAGGTTTTTTTAGGGAAATCCCACACTACAGGCTGCCCCCCTGTGTGCGTAATGCATTTTCCTTCCTCTCCCTAAAAAAAAAACAAAACAAAAAAACTTGCAGAATATTGTTTCATTAGGATTTTGTTTTGACAAAGTAAAAAAGTTTGAAATTACTTATTGAGTTAAAAATAAAAATACTTTCTTAATTACCAACATTGTATTATTGCATGCTCTAATAGTTCATTTTCTTATAACAGAGTATATGAAAGTTTAAATAGGGCAAAGATTGATTTTAACTTTAATAATTGTAAAACTTCATTTATTACAACAACAGAATTATTAAAACTACATTAACAATCTTTGTCGTCTTATTATGGCAACTTTGATTGTTTAGCAACAAAATAATTGGCTTTTTAATAGGAAATTAAATCTCGTAGACAAATTAATCAAGAAAAGATTCAAAACTCATTTCTCTATTTAAATTGTATTACTTTCTATTAAAATAGTTATTACATATTGAGGTTACATATTGAAGTCTAACTATTGAATAATACAGAACAAGTAAATTAAGTTTTTAACTATTTTACATTACTAAAATCCTTTTGTACTCTATTAAATTTAGCCTCCAAAACAGGGTTGATTGCACACAAAGAGCTATAAAAAATCGCAACCTTCTAGATTTTTTTATTATTTTATCACAAATTATGACAATACAAAAAACTCAAAGCAACATAACTGCTTAATAATACTGTCGTATAAATAGCCCTGTTGCTTATTTTAGCCTCCAAAACAGGTTTGATTGCACACAACCAGTTATAAAAAATTACGGATCAATAAACATCGCAACCATCTAGAGTGTTTTTTTATTACTCATTGTGAATAAATGAATAAACCACATATGGACTTGATACAACAAACCTCAACTCAAAATAGCTGCTTAATAATACTGTATGCAATAAAACCTATTGCCTATTTCGCTCTTTATAAAATAAAAATAAAGGTGCTAAAGTACATTTTAAGTTGACATTTTATCATGTCCTCAGATAAAAGAGTTTTTAGAACATGACGGCCTTTTTCATAGCCGAGTTTTGAGGTCTGGTTTTAATGGAACACAGACATCATCAATTAGTACCTAGTGATAAACGGCGACCGGGCCCAGGATCGACCCAGTCTAGTATCGAACCGGCGACCTGATTATACTACAAAGTGAGTGCTTCGACCCACGGATATCAACACTAGGCCTACATCACTCCTGTATACCTGTCCTTCTCGGAACCCCCGCTGTTGGGGAAATTATCTCTTTCCGAGATTAAAAATTCCACACACAATTGCAATGGGTAGTTTTAAAAAGTGTGCTAAAAGATTTTGTAACTTGAGGATTCGATAACGTTCACAGAAATAGATACCCGTAAAAGTACCGATAAAGATATTTCTAGAAAGCTTTCGTTGCTGCATTTTAATCCACAGTATAGCTAATTCGATGTCTTGAAATTATTTAAAATACAGACCTAATACTATTAAGGATATTTTTATGAACCACTTCGTTATTAAATAAGAACCATGGTAATATTTTGAAATTAGCGGTTATTAATAAATACAATTTTTATTTGATAGGACTTGCTACTTCTAAGAGCCATGTACTGAAATGGTTTTTAATAGACACAGTATGTACCATGTTATAATGTAAGTATGTACACTTAAGTAATATTTTGTGTGTGAGGATTAGTATAATAAAATGAGAGTTACTTGAGAGCACTTTATTATCAAACCTGATAGACTGCTGAGTTAATTTAATTATCAAGAAGTGGACAATAAAAAACGTGGATTGCATGTTCATCCCCGCCACATCTTCAGACGCCTGTGTGTGAGGTTAGTTAATCGTGTCATTACTGCCCTTCCTCATCAATCCTCCCCCCCCCTCAAACGCACCCTGGTCACGTGATTATCACTCACGTGTGATACTTTTGGGGCTGATTGCTTGTGCAGTGTGTGTTACATCCGTGTCAAGGTATCTGTGTTAAATTTTTCGTTGCTTTCATAAATGCGGATAGTTTTATATATACAACTAATTTTTAGATTATAAGAGTGAGGCACTGAGAGATGCTGAAAATTTTAAAGTAGTGAAAAAATTGCAGTATGCAAAATATAATTCTAAAAAAAAGACACCGACTTAAAGTATTAAAAAATTGCATAAGACTATTTATTCTTACAATAAAAATAAAGGTTTATGTACCAGGTAAAAATTTAACTTCACTGCTAGTTACAGTAACTCATGAAAAAATTTAATCTGTTAAAAAAGAGTCAGGAACCTTACTTCCTTATTTTACTTTTATAAACAGGCCAATCTGTCGAACTTTTGTCCTGTTTTTGTGCAAGCTTTCCCCTAACGAAATTGAGTTTATTAAAAAAATTCATTTTATCTATTAATGACACTGATAAAGTAGAGATAACTTTCTCAAGGAAAAACTGAAACCAGAAATTGGCGAAACAAACAAACTTTACTCACAAGTTTAATTGGATTGAATTTTTTTCAGCCTCGGTAACCAATCTGGAAAAATTCAAAGACCGTGTAAAAATAGGTATTAAAATATCATGTTTCGTATCAAAATTAGATCATTGCAGTTTTTAGGAATATTAATGCTATTGATATATGATTAAATTTTTTTGCATATAAAATATTTTTATTTAATTCTTTATTTACATTTAATAACCTATTTCAACTGAATAAGTTTTGTTAATTATTGAGATACTCAATAACGTATTTGCTTCAATAATCGCTTACTGCATACATTCAGCAAATTTAACAACTACTTTGATTCTACAGGAAATATTACTAATGGATGAATTTTATGTGAATTTTTCTTGAGAATACATTACATTTTTTTAATATCTCGAGTATCACGTAAAATATGGGTGACATTTTAGGCTTTGTTTTAAATTGTTGTCTAAATATCTATTCTTATTTATAAAAAAGTGTTAATTTAAAAAATATCAAAAGGGAAGTTGTGTAAGTGTATTTTAGGTATAATAATATGTGCCTGCTAGTGGGTCTGAGATCTTTTAAATCCTCCATTCATTAATAATTGGCTATTGAGAACCATAAAATACTATATTTTTTATCACAATATGAAGACAACTAGTAAATATTTAAAATGGTTGTGATGTTACAAATAGGCTTAGGCCTAGATTTGTTCAGATAGCCTAGATGATGGTTGTACATATTTTGTAAATATAACACTCACAAGAAGTTTTAGTTAGGCCTAATCTAGAAAATATTGTTTGTATGGTTGTATATTGGTAATATTGGTAAATGGTTGTATTTAATAGTTATAATCATAATTCAGCTCATTTAATGTGTTTTAGGTACAATTTATGCTGTAAACAAACGTAGGCTACTTACCGGTAGGCCTATAGGTTAGGTTACCTATTTACACAATAGACAAAGAAATGACAATAATTACCAGTTTAGTTAGTAATTTTATCGATTACAGAAACAAAATAATACATTTTAATAGGTTGGAAATAAATAATACAATATAAAAATGCTTTATTGTAAAATAGTGTAATTAAGTTCACAGGTTAAGGAACTGACAACTGCTAGTCAGCTGGGCGACACACACTGCAGCCTGGCGGCGCGGCGGTGAGCAGCAACAGCGGTCAGCTGATTTGGACAACAATGGAGATCGACTGCGGGTGAGCTACACGGGTATAAATACAGCGCCGCAATCGAGCAGCGACACTTCACTCTCCGGCCGCCGGCCGAGCGGGAATCGCTGCGGGTCTATGACCATTTGCTCTGCGATTCAATTAAGAATAATTGTATTGTATTAATTAGTTTTGTGTAGTGTTTTAAAAGATATTAAAGGTCAGTAAATTGTATTAAGTGTTTATTTATTCCTTGGGTAAGGTAAGTTATTAGCGTAGGCACAATAGTTTATTACATTTACACTTACATACACCCACAAACATTATACCAACAAGGGCACTTGCCTGCCCCGGCTGTCCGCTGGCGCTGCGACGGTAACACTCTACACACATCTTACACGACACTTGCCTGCACGAAAGTTCTGCGGCCGAACTCTACAATTAGTGGCATTAAATTACAAAACAAATACCAACAAGGGTACTTGCCTGCCCCGGCTGTCCGCTGGCGCTGCGACCCTAACACTTCACACGCATTTACACGGCACTTGCCTGCACGAAAGTGCTGCGGCCGAACACTACAATTAGTGACACTTTCACAGTAGGTGTAGTTAACAATACCAACAAGGGTACTTGCCTGCCCCGGCTGTCCGCTGGCGCTGCGACCCTAACACTATACACGCATCTTACACGGCACTTGCCTGCACGAAAGTGCTGCGGCCGAACACTACACGTAGTGATATGACATTAAAAACACACTTGCTTAGAATCAGCCTACGGCAAAGAACCACCCCTGAGATATACAAATATTCTGGGCAAAACGATTATAGCTTACGGGTAGAATTTATAATAGCCTATATTTACATATTTTTATTTATTTTAGCCTACGTATTTTCTTATTTGCCGCCCAACGTGGGGCAGTCAGAGGATGTCTACATAGATATTTATAGCCTACATTACATTACGTATCTTTATATTTGGCGCCCAACGCGTGGCTGGATTCTGAGAGTAGGCTAAATTTTCATGCATATATATAATTTGAGATAAAACCAATACTAAGAGCCCAAGAAGCCCAACTAAACATGAGTAGAGAAACGGATAGGCCTAATATGGACGAAGCTAATGCAAATGAGCAAATTTTAGTTGACGATAATGATGATTTTGATCTTTATAGGCCTAGTCAAAATCTAGCTTCAGGTGATAGCATCAATGTTAGTAGGCCATCAAGTCCTAACAAAACCTCGTTGCCACCACGGCCTAATGTGGAACAGATTATGGCAACAATAGTATCGGAAATTAGAGGATTGAAAATGTCATTAGAAAACAAAGTAGACCTAATGAGGTTAGAAGTCGATAAGCTACGTATTGAAGTTAGTAGTGAAATTAAACAAATCGAACAAAAATTTGATGACCAAATCGAGGAATTACGATGGGAAATGCGTAATACAAAGAAATAAAATGCGTAATAAAAGAAGAGCTCACTAAAGCTAAAGGAGAAAAAGAAAGGCTTAGTAAAAATATCGAGGAGAAACTAAAATCCAGCCAAGGAGAAAACCAATTACCAGTAGGTCTACGCATAACTTGCCCAAGAAGCCAACCCAAGGAATTACCAAAATTTAACGGAAAGGCCATAAACCCTAATGAATTTTTATACAAATTAAAAAATTATTACAACAGAGAAAATGAACGCAGGGCTTTAAGAAATGATGAACAATTAGAGCTAGAGGAGTTATTAGAAAATTGCTTAGAGGGGACTCCAGCAAAATGGTGGGACATGATCAAAACATCGGTGAAGGATTTTGAGGACTTCGAAAGGTTATTCATTAACAAATATTGGAATGAATAAATCCAAGATGGATTAAAGAGGAAGCTAGATTTAGAGAAATTCATACCAAGAAGGGGACTAACAAGAGCAGAATATTTCATTGAAAGAGTTGTGTTAATGCAAAACATGACACCTAAATATACTGAGAGGGAGATTATTCGCTGCTTAGTTAGGCACTTTGATAAACCAATACAGCAGGCATGCAAAGTACAGAATATAAATTCAATAGAACGAATGGAAGAATTACTTAGTAAGGAAGACACTGAGGAAATAAATGAAGATTTAAGGAAAGAAGCTGAAAGAAGATGAAAAATTATTATAGGCAGCGAAATCAATATGATGAAAGACCCAGAGACAGAAATAAGTTTAGGAGATGGAATGATAATAGAAGAGATAACTTTCCCCGCCAAGATGAGAAACAGAGATACAATAGAAGTAACAGAACTTTGGAGGATTGGAGATCTACACAAAGGGATCAAGACAGAGATGAGGAATATAATCCAGAGAATTTAAACTAGTAAGCACTGGAAATGACAAAGGCCTAATAGAAAATTTTAGCTCACCGGACATGACAGTTAATAAATTTCCAGTGCACAATATAATAGAAAATATTAGGCCTATAAATAGTATTGACTATGAAGAAGTTGTAAATAGTGAGGATGATGACAAAGGTAACGACGAAGAAGAAACTAATTTTGAACTAGGATCCATAATAATAAGTGATGATATAGCTTAGGAAGATGATGATGATAATATTTATGTGAATTATATTCAAGAGGAAACAACATATAATATAACTGAAGAAAATAATAATATAAGCGAGAATGAAGGACATGAGGTGAATATTATTAATGGTGACTGTAGCAGTGAACATGAAATAGAAAATATTTCAAATATGGAATCTTGTGATGGCTCACGCGCCATGGATGAAAATATTTTAATTAATAGTAGTTCTTCGCACGAGACTGAAAATAATCAGCTACAACAGGAACATGGTTATATGAGGGTTGATACAGAAAATAATAAAGCACAGTTTGTAGAAGAGTTACAAATATACAAGGAAATAAGTGAAACAAATACGTTGGACAAGACACATGGAAGAAAAACAACAATCATGAATCAAGAATGTGACCAAATAATATATAAAAGGATTGACAATGTAAATAAGAAGAAACATTATAAATATAACTTTGAAGAAGATAAACTACGACCAATGATTCGTCCCTTCGATCCTGGAGGATGTTCTAAATAACAGTGTGGAATAATTTTAATATAATGTAAAGTAATTAAAGACATGAGATGTAAATAAAATATGCACCTACCTTTAGTCTTCGCTAGATGAAGATCTTAGAACCTGTACTGGACACTAATAAATAATTTTAATGTATATATTATGAGTTGTTTGAAAATGTGTTTGACACTTGTGTAATTTTCGTAAAAATTTGTAAATTTTGCAAATTTAAAATGTTTACTCAAATTAGGGGACATTGTGATGTTACAAATAGGCTTAGGCCTAGATTTGTTCAGATAGCCTAGATGATGGTTGTACATATTTTGTAAATATAACACTCACAATAAGTTTTAAGTAGTGTAAAAGTGGGGCTGCTGGCTCATGACGTCATCACGATGACGTCAGCAGTGATGACGTCATCAATGACGTCACGAATGACATCATATGACGTCACATGACGTCACACCTATGACGTCATAGTGACGTCATTACCGCTGACGTCATCATGATGACGTCACTGACGTTAATTAGGTCAAGGTCACGCAAGAATACAAAAAAATTTTTTTTTGCACTTTTGCGATTCCTCAAATTTTGTTGAGAAATTGAAATTTCTCGAGGAACCACAAAAGTGCAAAAAAAATATTTTTTTTTATTCCCTAGCGATCAGACTCTCGACCTAATATATCCGTCAGGGGTCATTGACCCGTACCAGCAGCCCCACTTGAAAAAAAAATAATTTTTTTATTTTACTTACCCACCGAGAGACTGAGAGCCGAAGAATAATTTCTTCGAACACCCGACAGTGCGACAAACGACACGCGATCCGAACAGCACCGTGTCCGAAGACGTACTGACTTGTACACAGACGGTATCCCAGGTACCCGGCTCAGTGGTGGGGATAAGGAGGTGGTGGGGGTAAAGTGGTCAGAAGGAAGAAAAATTTAATTTTTTACGAACAACTCGTCATAGCCGGTCCTTTACCGGACATCTGTAACTCGGATTGGAAATATTTCCTGAGAAATATTTATTTTTTATTCTTTCTCAGGTGATCTTGGAACTTGGTCGGGAATTGGAGTCACCAACGTAACCTTACTGGCAAAAGTTAGCTCGTCTAAAAGTTTGTGAAACATTTTATCATCCATAGTAATATTTGTGTCCCTTGAGTAAAATTTTGGATTATTTTTGAAGCAACGTTTCATTTTTGTTAAAGTGGAAGTCTTGGACACCTTAACAGAATTATTTTGCTTGGCCAGCAAAAATTTTACTCTCAATAATTTTTCTCGCAAAGTTTCAGCCATAGATGTGTTTCACAGTAAGGTTTGGATATAACTGAAACACTTTGTCAAGTGTTGGACCTTAGCTGGAAGTAGTGGGGGAACAGGGTTATAGTGGGGGAATGAGTAGTGGAGGGGGTAATGCGGACTGTTGTTGCCAAGTGTAGAAACAGTTTGCTGGGAACTGTCCAAGGAGTAACACGTACTGTGCAGAAAAATTAACCGAGAGACTTGTGTATAATTTAACTCCAAGAACTATTTAATGTAAGACTAAAAGAGGTAAAGCCAAATGAAAAATAATTTTGTAGGAGACGGGCATGGATCAGTTTTGTAGTAAAGTTCAAAATCCACTTGTGTGGAATAAAATTAAATTGTGAGCGAAAAATATTTAGCCACACCTGCAAAATACAAGTGTAGGAAAATATTAGGAGACCTGTATAGCTAAATAAAAATTATTTTTGTATGAAACAGTCTTCCAGCATTTCAGTTTCTAAGTCTTAACAAGTAAGGAATAAAATATTAAATAAGGAGTGGAAAATAATTTGTTAAGTAAACGTAAGTGTAGCAGTGTAACAAAAATTAATTTTGTGCAAAACAGGCTAGGTTCTGTTTTGCTAAGTTTAATAAGAATGAAAAATAAAAATTTACTCACAGAAAAGTCCCGCGGCGGCGAGGTGTGGCGTGTTTGTTGGCTTGCAATAAACTGACTTACCTTCTGTTGAGCTACAGTTGGCAAGCTGGCCAAGAAACCAGTCTGTTATATAAGCATTACGTAACCGTCTCTGCCGGCTGTGCTGAGTTTGGCAAGCTAAAATATAATTCTATACTACAACTGTCCTGGACCAAAAATATTCTAAGTCCCAAGACCCCTCCCCTCCCCCTCGGCTCCGGACGAGAAGTGCGCCCCCCCCCCCCCGGGGGGGAGGAGGAGGTGGCATAGCCCGAGGCGTTGCCATACCTTGACACGTGTTGTATAATGAGATCCGGTTAGTAATGTATTCAGGTGTGGCTCTTGGAGATTGTACAATGCCGCAAACAAGTACGTGTCGAGGTCTGTCTAAGGCATGGCATGTGTAGTGTTAAGAAATATTTTATTTTGCGCTTGCTGCTTCTGCTAGGTCTTGGTGTTGGATTTATTTAGTCTAAGAGTTGTGTGTTGAAAAATATTTCTTTGTACTAATCTTCACAGGTTGTCCCCAAGTAGAAATTTTTCTAAATTCGCATCTTGGAGGTACTCCTCCGTAAATTGGCAGCTTAAGTGTTAGGCTTTTGAGACTTAACAGTCTCTGTAAAATAAAAATTTTTGGAGGTTCAGAACCTCAAGAATTATTTGTTACCAACAATAGCATGGCGCCTAACGAGCCCGGGGGTAGGCCCCTGGGGATCCACCCTTAGGCCTCTTTCGGTCAGGGGCGCTACTGGACCTCATCACTCTAGATGGGTGGTTGGCATCCTTTAGCACGAGGCGTCGGATCCTGACACTGACCGGTGTGCTAGGCAAAAGTCAGTACCTACGGGTTAAGACGGGATCCTCGGTCATGGTTAGCATGGCCTCTTCCAAATTATTGTAGCATGTTTCCCTTAAGGAAACTCAAAATTAAATAAATAATTTTTTATTAAATCACCTCCCCCTAAATGTTGAGATCCCCCCGATGCCTCTGACCGCCGGCGGTCTTAGGCATCGGGGGGATTTCTTTTTTAACTTTTGGATGACCTTGACCCATATTTGTGTGTGAATAAAATAATATTTTGTTCCACACGATATATGTAGGTCAGCCATGACTTAGGCGGATTTTTGCCTGAGTTCTGAGGACTCCTCAGGACTTAGAGCGAGATGCGACTAAGTGTTGGCTGTCCAAACTGTGGTGGAACAAAATATTATTTGATGTTGACACATGAGTAAGGGTAGCAGGTATCCAAGAGTTAAAGTCCTAGGGGTAGGTGACCCCCCCCCCGAGCCCCGGACGGCAAGTGAGCCCCCCCCCCGAAATTTTTTTTTTGATTTTGACCTTGACCAAAATTTTTTTGCTCCGGACGAAAACTGCGCCCCCCCGATTTTTTTTTTGGATTTTGACCTTGACCAAAATTTTTTTGCTCCGGACGAAAACTGCGCCCCCCCCCCGGGGAGGTGGAGCTGCCAAGCCAGTAGTGTGAAATTGTTACTCCTACAACAAGTTAAAAATAGTAGTGGCATACTGTTCCCCCCACCAGTCTACGACTGAGGTACCTCTGAAGCAAGTTTTACTCATCTCATTCTCTTTCGAGCCGCCAATGGGTTGACATGGATGTTCCACTGTTTTAGATGTAGCGTGAGTATAAAGGTAATATTTTGCACAGTGGTGTCATGTATGTTTTTAGTAATGGTTAGATTAGAAAAAAAAAATTGTTTTAGTTTGTTTGTCTCTGACAAGTTTTAAACTGTGAAATTTTAAGGATGGAAAAAGTATTTGTAATTATTTAAAAAATATAGGTAGCACCGTTTTAGTGCTACCTTAAATATAAATTTTAAAGATCTGAATTTTGAAATTTTTTATGCTGGTATTAATTCTATATTGTTTTTGAGCTAAATTGAATATGAAGGTAACACTTTAGTATTTTTTCGTGGAAATATTCTTAATTCTGTACATTTTTGAGTGTTGTCATGTGGTAAGTGTGTCTAAAAGCATCTGATGAAACAAATCTATTTAAAAGTATTAAACTGTGAAATTGTAAGGATGGAAAAAAAATATTTGTAATTATTTCAAAATATAGGTAGCACCGTTTTAGTGCTACCTTAAATATAAATTGTAAGAATCTGAATTTTGAAAATTTTTAAAAACTTGTTTGTAAATAATTTTTTGTTTCGCATTTTAGACAAATCGAAAAAAAACTTATAAAACTGTAAAAAAAATATGAGCGGGAGATAGGGCAGCAGATGCTCTATCCCCCGCTCAAAATAATAATTTCCGATGGAATTGACCCACTTTTGCGAATTGATTGTGGTGGGGGAGAGCATTAGTGGTGGGGGAAACGTTATATATACGGGTAGTCAAGCCTCAGTCTCATTTGGTAAGAAAGAGGGAACGCTGGATTGGAGGTGATGGTAAGATTGACTCAATAGCAAACACTTTAACACTGCAATATGTTAACAGGTTGTTAATGGTTAGGAAATATTTTTATTTTTATACTCGCTAGTTTGTTTAACCTTAAAATTTTAAATATATTTTGTTTTGATCAAATGCTTTTGCCGGACTTCCTACACGCTAAGACTCATATAAAGTACAGGATTTAAGCTGATCTCTCGGGGAAATACTATGTAGCCACCTCACACTGGTTATCTGAGTCGATTTCTTTTTTGGTTTCCTTCAAGTCTTGGTTTCATAAATTAGCTGTTAGTTTTTTCAAGACTGTTGGCAAGATCAAGCTTCAATTCGTAGATTCTTATAGATTTATAAGAATCCACGAATCGAAGCTTCATCTTGCCAACAGCCTTAGCAAACTAACAGCTAATTTACGAAGACAAGATTTAAAGGAAACAAACAAAAAATTCAAGTCAGATGACCAATGTTAGGTAGCACATCAGTATTTCCCCGCGAGATCAGTCTTAATTCTGTACATTTTTTGAGTTTTGGCGTGTGGTAAGTGTGCCAAAAGCATTTTGCTCAAACAAATATATTTAAAAGTTTTAATTTTGAACAAATTGGGCAGTAAATAATAAAAATATTTAACTTTTGAACCAGTTGACATATTATTGAAAGTATTTGTTAGAAAGTCAATTTTTACCAGATTTAAGGTGGCCTTGACCTATATATTTGTCCTAAATAGCAAATTTAAAATAAATATAATACATTTTGTTCTGCGCATGTGCAGATTTGTTCTGCGCATGCGCAGAACGGGTCTTTCCCAAAGATCACCCCCCACCACCCGCTATAAAAGGAGGTCGGTCAAGAGCGTCTCTCATTCTTTGGTGAACTTTTGTGGAGTTAACATCCAAAGACGCTCTTGGTAATAAGTGTTAAAAATGCTTCTTTGCCATATTTGTGGGGAATTTTTCCCAGATGAAGACATTTTAGCTATACATCAAGAATTACATATGGAAGACCCGGCAAGTTTAACGGCTAATGAAATGGACTGCGATTGGATTGACGAATTTTTGGATGAATTTAATCAACGGCTCGACAACTGGGAGAGTTATTTGCAACAAATGCAGCAGGGATGACCCAGCGTGATCCAATTTGGAGGTGCTGGGACCGTCAGGACTTAGAAGAGGAATTGTTGCGGAACGAGAAGATGAAGAAACAGACACTGATACAGATTTAGACACGGACATGGATTTGGATATAGAAACAGAACAAGGAGGAACCAGACACTTACGCACAACTGCTTTTCCCGGACGCACGGTAATACATAACAAAATAAATAATGTGCAACTAGATTTAGAAAATTTTGTAACCGAGGCAAAATCATTGATTTGTGAAACTTTAACTAAAGAATTGGCAAGATTAAATGTTATTAAATTTGGTTTAGTGTTGGACGCAAAATTTAGTAAATCTGATGGTGAAACCACACTTCGAGGTTTCATAACAAAAAACCGTACTTTGATGTTTGCCTCGGATGTAAATAAAATTGTAGACGAATGTATTGAAGAATTGTTGACAAAAATGCAGGAGCATGAAGGGAGAGGGTCAGGTTGGATGTTTACATCCGTAGAGGGTTTAGATTTAAGAGTGCATAAGCACGGATTTGGTATGAGAGGAAGCAGCTACGTCCCTCTACCAAAAGCCATTGAGAAAACTAAAGCATGTATAAATGTACAGAATGAAGATAATGAGTGTTTTAAGTATGCTATGTTGTGTAAATATATTTTGCCTACACAGAATCCTTGGAGAGTAAGTGGACATTATGTAAATGTAAATAATAGGTATAATTTTGTAGGACTATCTTACCCTGTAAAAATTTCAGATATTTCTAAGTTTGAGAAACACAATCCTGGTGTTAGTGTAAAATTTTTGGTCTGGATGATGCAAATAATGTGTACCCCTTAAGGGTGACTAAAACTGAACTTAGGAACCATACTGATTTGTTATTAATAACAAAAGGTGAAATTTCACACTATGTGTACATAAAAGATTTTGAAGCTTTAGTAGGTAAACAGTTATCCAAAAGGAAATGTAAAAAAACAATTTGTAAAAGGTGCTTTTGCTTTGTAAATAAGGAGTTAAGAAGAGGAGGTGCTCAGTGGCTACAAGAACACCAAAGACTCTGTAATGAAAATTTTGAATGCAAAATTAGTTTGCCTGCACCTACTCGCTCTATTGTAAAATTTGAAAAGATTAGCCATCAATATAGGGTACCATTTGTAATTTATGCAGACTTTGAGTCTACACTGGTACCCCAAGAACATCCAGAAGGGGAAATTACCAGTAGGACGAAATACCAGCTGCATAAACCTAACAGTTTTTGTTTGCTTGTTAAATCCACACTGTCAGAAGAACATTTGAAAAATTTTGGTTTAAGGGTTCAACACCGATTTTGTACAGAGGGGAGGATACTGCTAAACATTTTGTAGATAACTTGTATTATATAGCTGATAAGGTTAAAGAAGTGTACAGTAATATTGTCCCTATGATTCCTCTAGATGAAGAGGAGGAAATTCAATATATCAATGCCACTAATTGTTACTTGTGTAAAAAAGAATTTACTGTTGAGAACCATAAAGTTCATGACCATGATCATCTTACTGGTTATTACAGAGGGGCTGCTTGCAATTCATGTAATATTAATTATAAACTTCCGAAATTCATTCCAGTCGTTTTGCATAACCTTAGTGGTTATGATTCACATTTTATTATTCCGGAATTGGGCAGGGATGATGGGAAAATTGATGTTTTGGCCAACACTTTAGAGAATTATATTAGTTTTTCCAAGACTGTTGGCAAAATTAAGCTTCGATTCGTGGACTCTTTTCGATTCATGTCATCTAGCCTTGCCAACCTAACTAAAAATTTAAGACGACAGAGATTTAAAAGAAACCAGAAAAATTGTGCCAGAAGATAAAATGGACTTGGTGCTAAGGAAAGGAGTGTTTCCTTATGATTATATTACAGGAATGGAAAAATTTGAAGAAACAAGACTACCACCTATCGAAGCGTTTAAAAGTAAATTAACTGAAACCGAAATTTCAATTGAAGATTATAATCATGCTCAGAAAGTCTGGAATGAATTAGGAATGAATACCTTGGGTGATTATTCTGACTTTTATGTAAAACTAGATGTAACATTATTGTGTGACATAATGGAACAATTTAGGAACACCTGTTTCACTGCTTACGGACTAGACCCCCTTCATTCGTTTACATCTCCCGGCTTAGCATGGCAGGCCATGCTAAAATCCACCGAGTGCAAGTTGGAGCTGTTAACCGACATCGATATGGTTTTGATGATCGAATCAGGTGTACGCGGTGGATTAACTCAGGCCGTTACAAGACATGTCAAAGCTAATAATAAATTTCTACCAAACTATGATGAAACTAAAGATTCGATTTTTCTTGGCTATTTTGATGCGAATAATTTGTACGGTTGGGCGATGTCCAAACCCCTTCCGTATGGCGACTTTGAATGGGTAGACCCTGATTCACTTGGAAATATTATTGATATTCCCAAAGAAGGTGACACCGGCTACATCTTAGATTGCGACTTCGAGTATCCAGAACACCTACACGATCATCATTACGACTTGCCACTGTTGGCTAAAACTGAAGTATCACCGACAGGAAAATGGCCCAAATTAATGATGACATTAAACAACAAAAACCGATATGTAGCACATTATTTAGTTGTTCAGCAAGCCTTAGAATTAGGATTGATTATTACCAAAATTCATAAAGTTTTAAAATTTTCACAATCTTGTTATTTAAAACCATACATTGATTCAAACACTGCAAGGAGAGCAGCAGCAACATCAGCTTTTGAAAAAGATTTTTACAAGCTCATGAACAATGCAATATTTGGAAAAACTTTAGAAAACAAAAGGAAACACAAAATTGTAAAATTAGTAACAAACCCCAGACAGATGCAGAAACTTGTACAGAAACCGAATTTTGGAACAAGCATGATAATTAATGAAAACTTGGTAGCAGTCAGCATGAAGAAAACCAAGATAGTAATGGATAGACCGTTGTACATAGGAATGTCTATATTGGATATAAGTAAAACGCACATGTATGACTTTCATTACAACATGGTTCAACATTATGGAAGAGAAAATATTGGAGTAGCCTACATGGACACGGATGCACTAATTTATTGGATTAAGACACAAGACATGTATGAAGATCTTCGGACGTTCATACACAAAAATGATTTTGATTTTTCCGACTACCCAAGAAATCACCCGAACTTTAATGAAAATAATAAGAAAGTTTTAGGCAAATTCAAAGATGAATGCAATGGAGCAAGCATGGAAGAAATCGTTGCACTAATGTCCAAATTATATTCTTTTAAAGTATATAAAGGACATCAAGAAGAAACATCTACCACCAAAAAAGCAAAAGGTGTGAAGACAAGTTATTTTAAGAAAAATGTAAACTTTGAACACTACAAAAACTGTTTATTTAACGACACCACCTTGACTGCTAAATTCAACACTATAAGGAGTGAAAAACACAAAGTGTACAGTGTTACAGAAGTTAAAAAAGCATTGTCAAACAAAGATGACAAACGTCACATTATGGAAAACCAAATTGATACTCTTCCTTTTGGCCACTACTCTCTCAACCCTATCGACAACTAACCTATTCTTCGTCCCTCTTCGTCCTTCTTCAACCTAAATTCCTTTTCCTTCCGTAAAAAAATGGGGAACACGGCAAGTCCAACGCCTTGTTCCCCATTTTTTTACATAAATTTGAATGACCTTGACACATTTAAAATCAGTTTTTAATTAAAAACAAATTTTTATTTCCACTTTATTGGTAATATAACAACCTAAACATAATTAATAAATTGTTTATAAAATTATTTTCTTAACCCTCTTAAAATAAGGGAGAGGGGTATCATATAAATGAACTATATTTTTTAAATATCATTCATTTATATAATACCTTAACCTGGGGGTAATGTAATAAAAAACCATTACTCGGACATTTCCTAAACCATGTCCTTGAGGGTTAAGGAAATATATTTAAATAGTATTTCTTACCAATTTAGAATACCTTAACAGACTTAAATAGGGTTTAATACATACATAAAGTTCATTTCTATTTCAACCGTAATAACGGAAGGATTAAAAATGGATTTAAAACAAAAAATTGTTAATGAACTTAATAAACCTGCTAGAAGAAAATTTCCCCGTAGAAATACCGTTATAAAAGGAATGAACGACTTATATCAAGCGGACTTAATAGAAATGATTCCTTATAGTAAACAAAATAAAGGATTTAAATATATATTGACTATTATCAATTGTTTTACAAAAATGGCAGATGCTTTACCGCTAAAAGATAAAACCGGCAAGAGTGTAACAAAAGCCATGGAAACTGCGATACATAGAGACAAAAATACCATAAAACATTTACAAACCGATGATGGTAAAGAATATTTTAATAAAGAATTTTCAAATTTAATGAAAAAATACGACATAAACCATTATTCGACTAATTCAGAGGTAAAAGCATCAATCATAGAAAGATTCAATCGAACTTTAAAAGGTGCGATGTACAAGATGTTTTCAAACAGAGGATCGCACGTATGGATTGATATGTTACCAAAACTAATAAAAGATTACAATAACAAGTTCCATAGAACAATTGGCATGAAACCGAACCAAGTGACCAGTAAAAATGAAAAACTCGTATTAAAACGTATAAAAATGAATACTAAACCAAAAGTTGAAAAACTAAAGCCTAAAACATTTAATGTTGGTGATAAAGTGCGAATAAGCAAATACAAAGGTGTATTTAGTAAAAGATATCTGCCAAATTGGACAAATGAGGTTTTTACCGTATTTAAGGTGCAACCTACAGTACCGGAAACTTACATTTTAAAAGATAATAAAGGACAATTGCTCGAAGGAGGGTTTTATGGACATGAAATGTTAAAATCCACAGTAGGTGATGTATATCTCGTTGAAAAGGTGTTGCAACGGAAAAAAGATAAAGTTAAAGTGCGATGGTTAGGATTTAATAAGAGTGAAGATTCTTGGATACCTAAAAAGGATCTCATATAATGATGGAGCATCATTTTAGGTTGAACCTTTACAAAGGATGGAGATAATACCGCAAAAGGATAGTTTTACTATTAATAATATTGATGAACTCACGGTGGACAATTCTGAATTAAACAGCGGCAAACATGGTATTTTGTTACCAAACACGGTGCGTTGTCTTGTAACCGGTCCATCCAATTGTGGTAAAACAAATGTAGTATTCAATTTGATTACAAACCCAAAAGGATTGCGTTTCAATAACTTGTATGTCTTTTCCAAATCATTACAACAACCCAAATACCAATTATTAGAAAAAATATTTAATAATGTGCCAGAAGTGAAATATTACAAGTTTGATGCAAGTGAAAGTGTAATGCAACCGCATGAAGCTAAACCATTTTCAGTTTTTATATTTGATGACGTATCCTGTGAAAACCAAAACACAATCAGGAGCTATTTCACTATGGGGCGACATAACAATATAGATAGCATTTACATAGGTCAGACTTATAGTAAAATACCAAAACAATTGATAAGAGATAATGCAAATGTGTTAATTGTATTCAAACAGGATGAAACCAACTTAAAACACATATATTACGATCATGTCAATGCGGATATGTCATATGAACGGTTTAAAGACATATGTGGTTAGGCTTGGGCTGAAAATTATGGATTTTTGACAATTATGAAGGAACAACCACTAAATAACGGCCGATACAGGATAGGTTTCGATAAATTTATATTAATTCACTAACCACTATATCACGCAATCATTCTTGTACAGCACGTCTTGCTACAAACATGGTTAACCAAGAAAAGTTAGTAAAGGAAATTAAATCACTTAGTGATTCTATTCGGGCTAAAAACAGGGCGTTAAAGTTAGGTATCAGCGAAAGGGAGAAATTTCTCGAATCTACTTTTAAACCTATTACAAAGCCTTTGAAACAATTGAACAAAAAATTGACTAAACATTCTTTTCAAGGTGATATTATTGCTCCGATAACAGAATATGAAAGGGAAAGTGTAATATCAGAAGATATTAGCGATGAGGACCCGGAAGCCTCCATATTTAGTGATACAACGGTAGAAAAAGAAGATGTTTATGCTGGTAGTGAAGAAGAAGTAGTATCTATAGCGAGTGAAGAAGAAAAAACAGAAGGAGAACCATCAAACATAAGCTTATTGGGTGAAAATATTCATACAAAAGGACCTTTAGGAAGAAAATACTTGTTAAAACTGTTAATTGGAACTGATTCTACTAAAAAATACCACAGTTATGGAGCAAGAATGTCCAAAGAAGGTGTAATGATTGGTAATAGCAAATTAGATGTCGATGAACATGATAATATTCACGTAGGTGATCAAATATATAAGGGAACAAGGGGACTATTTGAATTACTATTTGAAAATAAACCTTTAAAAGCATTGGTAAAAAATGATGATTTGGAAGTGTATAGCAAAATTTTGGAACAAACTAATGCATATAGAAGAAATTATTTACCTGAAGCACCAATTTATAGAAATAAATCTGTAAAATATAAAGATTTTGTTTCCAAATTAATACCAATTATAAGAAGAAAACCTGTAAAAAGAAGATTAGTAGCATCCACTTTAGATTTAAGTTCCCCAGAACCGAGAAAAAGAAGCAAATCAGTCACCGGTAAAGGATTGATGAAGAAACTATACAATACAAACGTAATTTATTACAATAATATCAATAAATTGGTAGATAGAATGAAACTAATACATGAAGCCAAAGAAGCAGGTCATACTGGATTGGAAAACGAATGGGTGGCTTTAGTGGATGAACTTAGAAACCGCGGGGTAATCTCATAAAAATGCGTTAGTCCCTAAAATGCTATTCAGTTGCACCATGAGTGTCGACAAGTTCGGACGATATTCCTCGGATGGATTATATTACGCGAATAACATAAAAAGAGGTGCTGGTTTACCACAAACACCTGAAGGAGATTATGATATTAGTAATAAAAGGTTAAAAAACATAAAAGATCCCACGGATGAAAACGATGCAGTAAATTTAAAAATAGTAAAGGAAAAGATATCACCAACATTAAGACTACACAATAACACATATGATGCAGAAAATCATAGAATTATCAACGTTGGTAAACCAAATGAAAACGGTGATGCAATAAACAAAGGTTATTTGTCATCTGAATTAAAAAATACGTTAAACTTCAATGGAAAAACGTATAGTGCTAACAATAAACGTATATCCAACGTAGATGACCCTAAAGATGCAAAAGACAGCGTGAATAGACGCTATTTACATTCCTTGATACCTGAAAAGACAAAAGATGGATTTTCTTTTTATAAATTTGTTATTAATGATATAGGTTATCCAAAAACTGAAAACGATGCTGTAAATCTAAAATATATTAAAGATCATTGTATCATACGTGATGTAGGGGTTATAGATTGTTTTAATAATTGTTTAGCAAATGTTAAAGATGGTTCGGCGCCATCAGATGGTGCAACAGTGGGTCAAATGATGGAAACCTTAAAAAAAGAAACAACCTCTTTTGTAAAACAAAATCAAGTAGTATCGAAGCAAGGGGATGAATTCGTTCAAGGTAATGAAAAATTTAATTTATTAACATACAAAAATAATGCTTGGGATTGCATGGATAAAAAGTTATCAAATATGGGATGGGGTTATGAGGATCATGATGCAGCTGCTTTATCAAAAACCGTACATTTAGATCCAAATCATTACTTTGTATATTTTACATGTAATAATAGAGTGATAAAACACTTGAAAGAAGGAAGAGAAGCAAATGATGCTGCAACTGTAGGACAGACCATTACAACATCATTAAAGGATAGTAAAGTGTATAATTGTAATAATAAACGTATAACAAACCTTAAAGACCCTGAACATGTAGATAATGCTGTCACTGTTAATTTTCTTGTAAAAGTTTTAGGTAATGCGATATTTGATTTACACAATCATTTTACACCAGATATTCTTCAAGGAAAATCGGGTCATAATACTTATGATGAATCCATGAGAGGTGAATATATTAAACGAGAAATTTATAATAAATACTTTATTAACCCTAAAACGCAAAAGTTTAGATCATCAGATTGGGGTGATATTGATATTTAATTAAATAACTCAATAAATGACTTCATTTATGTGCAACCTGTCATAGAGGTAACACATAGGATACGCTTTTCGAATATAAAAGACAATCATGGCATTTCATTACACCAGTCCATATCGAGACACTATACGGAAAGGAGGCGGTATCACGTCCACAGCGGTTTCTCTGTTAAGTAAAGCTTTAAATCGAATTCCAGTAGGATCTGTCGTAAATAGAGCAATAGACGCTTTACCATACGAATTTCACATACCAGGAGGTTATCAGTATTGCGGACCAGGAACTAAATTGAAAAAACGACTGGAAAGAGGCGATCCAGGCATAAATAAGTTAGATCAGGCTTGTAAAGAACAGGATATAGCATATTCCACATTTAGCGATACAAAAAATAGATCAATAGCTGATAAAAAGCTCGCGGATATAGCTTGGCAACGAGTAAAGTCTAGTGACGCTAGTATTGCAGAAAAAGCAGCAGCTTTAGCGGTAACAGCAGGTATGAAGGCTAAAACAGCAGTAGGAGGTGGAAAAAGGAGGAGTAGGGGTAAAAAAAGTTTAACTAAGACGAAACATGGAGGAAATATTAGAAGAAAACGACATTCCACCAGAAAGGGTAATAAAAAACCAACAGTATGGTCAATGGTAAAAAAACGGGGCAGGTCTATACCTAAGACCATATCGTGCATATTAAATAAAAGAAATCAATTAGTAATCCCACATAAAGCGTTAACAAATATCGAATTATTTAAATACATTTCATGTTTAAAAATACCTTTTTTTCGCGGTGTCTTTATGAAAGATGATTTACCAGTTAAAATGTGGAAAAACGAAACCGGTATTGTAAATTTAGACAATTCTGAAGGTCCTGGCACTCATTGGGTTTGTTATAAGAAATTAGGTGATAATATATATTACTTTGATAGTTTTGGCAATTTACCACCACCTAAAGAACTTGAGCGTTACTTTAAATCTGCTAAAAACATATATTACAACTATAAAAGAGAACAACCCGATAACACTTTAATATGCGGCCATTTATGTTTGGAATTCCTAGCTAAAAGTATCAGTCACTATTGAGATGTCTTCCTATACGGTGTCATTAACAGGAAAATCGTCCACTTTACGAAGTATCCTGTTTCCAGCGTTACGCTTGCAAAAAGGAAGATTTTGGGAGGCGGCACTGTTGGATTTTACAACTTACAACTCTATTCCCAATGTTACGGAAGATAAAAACAACTTATTGCATTATTATAAAGGAAAAGATGCCAGTGGGAAGTTTACAGACTTAGAAGTTTGCACTCTACCCACAGGATCTTATGAAATTGATCATATTAATGAATTTTTGCAAAATAAAATGGGAAAAGACAATATAACACTAAAAGGTAATAACAATACAATGAAAGCTGAAATTAACTCCAAATATTATATAGATTTTACTCAGGAATACTCAATCGGTGAATTGTTAGGATTTCCCAAAGATAGCCCAATTTTAGAACCAAATCAAACACATTCCGGTAAACAAACTGTAACTATACTAAAAGTTAATAGTATAGATATAACTTGTAACATTATACAGGGAGCTTACAGAGATGGAGCAAATACTCATATAATACATACTTTTTACCCGAGTGTACCTCCAGGATTTAAAATTGTTGAAAAGCCACAAAACCTAGTATATCTGCCGTTGAACACCACTTTCATTTCAGACATCGTGTTGAACGTATTGGATCAAGACGGTAACTTGATAGATTTCCGAGAAGAGCCAATTACAGTTAGATTACATTTAAAATCGACACTTTAATACAAAAATCATGGGTTTATCATTTAAAAGTGGACAGCCTACGGGAAACCGCATTAGTAGCTCTTCAGCTGTGGAGGAGTTAACACGCGAGAACATTCGTTTCTTAGAAAAGATTGGTTTAAAATTAACCGATTATGGATATACTGGATATAGCGCAGGGTCCGACATTCGACGAAACACTATGGGAAAAAGAATATCACACCCACAACCCTTACACTTCATCAAAATTGAACAATAACGATGAAATTCGTATTCCTATACAACATCAAGACATTTACACACTACCATGTGAAAGTTACTTGTATATCGAAGGAAAAGTAACAAAAAAGGTCAATAGTGTAGGTACAACAGTTCCATTTATAAATAATCCTATGGCTTTCCTGTTTGATGAAATTAGATATGAAATATCAGGTGTAACAGTTGATTCCACTAAAAAAGTAGGTATTGCAACAACTTTAAAGGGGGTAACATCTATATCACCTAATGAAACCAATTTACTTCAACCAGCCGGATGGGTTTTACCTGAACATGACACAATCACTCCGAATACAAATGGATATTTTGATTTTCATATTCCATTACGTTTGTTGCTTGGATTTGCTGAAGATTATAGAAAAATAATATTAAATGTTAAACAAGAATTAGTTTTGTTGAGATCTTCTAACGATAAAGACATTATTAAAGCTCCAGATGATACAACGGATGCAAACCTAGAATGGAAATTAACATTAGACAAAATTGTATGGAGAGTTCCACATGTTAAATTAGCTGACGAACATAGAATGCTACTATTAAGGAAGTTAAAGGCTGATCGTGATATTGTAATTCCTTTTAGAAGTTGGGAATTCCATGAACATCCAAGCTTGCCAACTACGGATCGTCACACTTGGACTGTTAAAACATCTAATTACTTAGAACGAGCCAGGTATATTATATTTGGTTTACAAACAGATAGGAGAGACAGCATCACAAAACATGCAGGCAAATTTGATCATTGCAACTTAAAAAATATTAAAGTTTATTTGAATTCACAATTTTTCCCCTACGACAATTTGAATGTATCATTTAATAATAAAAAGTACAGTATATTATACGATATGTATGCGAGATTCCAAAATTCATATTACGGTAAAACAAATACACCTTTATTATCACCAGAAGAATACTTAGATGGTTACACAATAGTTGTAATTGATTGTTCTAAACAAAATGAATCAGTAAAATCATCAAGTGTTGACATAAAGATTGAAATGGAGTTTAATGCAGCTATACCTGCAAATACAACTGCATACTGTTTAATTCTACATGATAAAATTGTAACATACACACCTCTAACTGAAATTGTTAAAAATGTATTGTAAAAAAACCGGTTTTGTTACATTCCGCGAGTATAAAAGCGGAGCGTGCAGGCCGCTCCTGATCAGTTTGTTGCCTGACGTCGTATGGGTAGCATCATCTTCAATATGGCTTCTACAAGTGGTACAACGGAATGCGATATAGAAAAAGAAATTTCAGAATTTTTGGACATGAATGAACAGCAACACGTCACAAATCAAGAAGAAGAAGAAAAAGGTAAAAAGAAAAAATATTTGTCCAAGAGGAAAAGAAATGTGGAAGAAAATATTTCACCAAATATTTTGATGGAAGTATTTTTAAGAATTTTTTATCCAATCTCTTCAAGTTTGGATAAAAGTGTTTTAATTGGAGTTATGAAATCAACCGACTATTCACCTACAGTAATTTTAACTCACGGAACAAAAATGATTTTGTTTATAGCCAATGCTTGGGAATCTTTTATGAAACACCTCCATTTGTTGGAATGTTACTTTAATAGCAACATGTTTGGCAGAAAAACAAAAGTAGGACTATTGGATTCAGACTTGGAAATTGATATTATTAAGCACCGAGGTGAACATCAAATGAGATTCAGAGATACAACCAAACATGACATAAAAATTCAACTGAACAGAGAAGAATTTTTTATTTTAACATGTGCAACTGAACCAATAACAAGATATTTAAGACAGCTAGTATTCTCCAGTTCAATTATTAAAGATTATTTAACAGACACTTTGGACAAACAACCGGATGCACCAATTTTGTATGGACCTGTGGACACTTCAATATTCAACAGAATTCCTCATGAAGTTCAAATGTGGAGACAATTGGAACAATATGTGCAAGAAAAAAATAATTTTGTAAAATCGGATGAAGAAACACATTTCAGTGATGAAAAGGATCAAAGTGATGATAATGACTACAACAAAAATGACCAGATGGAAAGTTAAGTAAAATATTTAATTTTTTCACAACACTTTACACTTGAATTGGCAAATTTTTAATAAAAAATTCAAAATTTTGTGGGTGTAGGCCTACCGGGGATGGTGCCCACGTTAAATATACACCAACGCGCCTTCAACTGTACGGCCTAGCATAAATAAATGCCTACCGTGGTGTGGAAAACAGTTGACCTTCTGACACCGTGATGGATAGACGGGTGACCTTTCAAATGGACATGGAAGAAGAAATCAAGTCCAAGCCGGGTATTATTGAATTTCAAGCTTTTCGTGGTAACGATGATCGGTTTATAATTAAAGAACTCGTATTTTACGATTTAGATAAAAATATTCCTTACACATTTTTATTTAAACCACCATGCTCTTTTTCTTCACTAACCACCAAAGCCGCAACAACAAACCGATGGACTTGGAAATATTTTCATCACATCGATTGGTATGACGGTTTTACCAGTTATTCAGACTTGTATCATATTATGCATCAATTTTCAAACAGATTTACTAATATTTACACAAAAGGATATGAAAAGAAAAGATGGATAGAACAATTTACATCTACTCCAGTTAAAGATGTGCAAATAGATAAAAATTTTAAATTTATTGCTGAAAACATTTGTATTTGCACACAAAGTGTGGAACATGAAAGGGACAGGCACTGTGCGTTAAAAAACGCTTTAAAATTAGCAACTTACCTGCAAGATGGAGAAATCGGTGATGGTGGTGGGGGTAACGGCGATTATAAAAGCGAGGAGCAGACCGAGACCTGGCACGAGTATTACTCGAGATTCCGAGACGACAACATCTCAGAGCAAGAAGACAGCGAGGACCTCTAGAACAACCATGGCATCCAACCAGTTTCTGCAGACTTTGGTGGAACAGTTCAACGCCCACTCCAAGTCTACAATTTTGCCGGTAAAAAAATGTTCAGAGCTGAAGGATGAAAAACATTATATTATACATACCATGAAGAAGATGGAAACTACAGTCGGCGAGGCAATCTGCTGCAGCATGAGCGAAGCCCCATACACTCCGGGAGATGAGCCGAAATTCCAAATTTACCTGCCCAAAAGATTTGTACACCTACTCCAAAACGAAGATCTCCGCTCCATACAACCAGGATGTCTCTACTTGGTGTCCCACGGATGCAGCGGCAGCAACTCCACCGAGCTTACCATCCACATCGCAGACAAGCAGCAGTGTTAAAAAATAATTTTTTTCTTTCTTGTATCTGTTTGTATTTTTTAACTATATATATTTTTGTCATGTAATCTTGTTTGTACTGTTTTAAATAAAGATAAAAAAAACACACAAAAAAGGCAACATATCAATATGTGAAACAAAAAAATTTTTTCACATATTGATATGTTGCCTTTTTTTTAAAGCTCTGGGGTGACCTTGACCTTTGACCTTTGCACAAATTAAACATAAATTTTTTTCAAACAGCAATATGTGTGTGTGTGTGTGTGTGTGTGTGTGTGTGTGTGTGTGTGTGTGTGTGTGTGTGTGTGTTTTCCCCCACCATTTCAGGTTACCAGCATACAGACTGTAAAGAAGTTCAGTTTGATTGCAACTGTCAAACGATGAGCACCCTATTTGAGCTTTGTGTAAGAAAAATTATTGAAGATCAACAACTATTTAGCCATACTTTACGATCCAACGCTCCTCAACAAATTAAAATTTTTATCAAACAGTACAAGCTAGACAACAGAGGTTACAACACTTTTGGTTGGTACAAGTTTGGTGATGGTACAAAATTTTGTCGAAGTTGTGGAAGGGCCGCTGTATCCAACCCGGCACAATTCCTACAAGATGATGGATGTTTACAATATGGTCATGTGGCTCCAGTTTTAAGTTACCATACACCTAAAGAACTTTGCGCCATTTGTTCAATCAATATGTTTAGTTGGCAAAAATTTAACCACCTCTCATCAGACAGCGTGTAAACAACTTCCCCCCACCACTATTTCATACTACCTTCAAACGACCATGCTAATATTCATTCCGCCTTTGGACATCATACGGAAAACATCAAGATGGCTCTGACTGTAAAATGTGCAAATTATGAAGAAGTATTTGTAAGAAATCTGCAAGAATTAAACGAAATTGTTCAAGAATTTAAATCACTAATCGAACAGGGATACCGTTTAAACATGCAAATTTTTGCTTGCAACACAAAATGCCCTCATGTCCCCAGGGATGACGAGCCGCCTAGGTCACCATCATCAACTTCTTCAGCCTACTCCTCCAGATCATCCATGAAGACTCAAGCCAGTCCAAACTTGGAATATTTCTCCTGACTAATATTTATATTTTGTATCCTCATTGTACTTCAATATGTATATTTTTGTATTGTAATAAAGGAATGATAAAATAAAAACAAAATAAAAAAACCTATCTTGCTACAGTATTGTAGCAAGATAGAATTTTTTTAAAACACAAATTGGATGACCTTGAACATGTTCTAACATGTTCAGGTTTTCCCCTACCACTTTTCCTCTTGGAGACCTGAGATGCAGCACCAATGTGTTTCATTACATCTTCATCTTTTGAGCTGCAAACATGGATGTTCCACCACCAATATATGAGGCCGATGAAGCGGAAAGCCTGGGGAGGAGGAGATGCCAGCATGTGGATCTAGTGGAGATGATGGAAAGAAGGATGGAAGAAAGACGGATCAGGAAGGACCATATGCTAATTCAGAAAATTTTAAAATTAGATCTCTTCATAATCTTGGCCTTATTAATTGCAATCTTCTTCTACTTGGTATACGCAGTTGTATACTGCCTAAGATGCATCGAGTGTACAGATAAAGCAGTCAAATTGCCAGTTTTCAACACTACTCTTTAAATAAAATTTTCTTTTTTAAAACTCCAAATGGTTGACCTTGAACATGGTTCAACCTGTCTGGTTGTATCAATTACCCCCACCACCACAATTCCAAAAGACCAATCCTACATGCAAGTCTGGCTTCATTTCCAACTCAGCTACGCTAAAGGTTACACTACACACAATGAAGTGGGAATTACTTGTTGACAGCCTTCAATACCTAAAAGAAATCTATGAAAAATTGCACATGCGGCTACTTCAAAATCCAGGGATGGTAATTAAAATAGAATTGGAATACGACTGTCCAACCATCGACGACAGTATGGATGAAGCAGAAGGGGTTGTCCAAAATACACAAGGAACATGTTGCTGTGAAGAAAATTCTTCGACAACATCAAGCACAAGTCCGGACAGCACATATGGGGATGAAGGAGGATTTTTGTAAATAAAATAAAAAAAATAATTTTTTTTAAAACTTCTGATGGTTGACCTTGAACACGTTTGAACATGTTGAAGAGTGTAGGTAAAAAAAATTATTTTTTTTATACCTAGTCATGAACAACAAACTCGGTTGTATGGTTTAAAAAAAAAAATTTTATTCCATCTGACCACTTTACCCCCACCATCTCCTTATCCCCACCACCCTGCCGAGTACCTCAGATACACGGAAAGACTTGCTCAGTTGCTGTTCAACTCTTGTGGTGTGCACATCTCACTTTTTGCACTCAATTTACTTATATTGAGTTTAAATTTAAATATTTAGCAAAATATCAAACATTTCTTAATTTTTCGGCAAAGTTTCAAATAACAAAAAAAAATTTTTTTCACTTTTGGTTTGATTGAAATTTCACAAGTTCCAAGATCACCTGAGAAAGAATAAAAAATAAATATTTCTCAGGAAATATTTCCAATCCGAGTTACAAATGTCCGGTAAAGGACCGGCTGGGACAAGTTGTTTGTAAAAGATTAAATTTTTCTTCCTTCTGACCACTTTACCCCCACCACCTCCTTATCCCCACCACTGAGCCGGGTACCTGGGATACCGTCTGTGTACAAGTCAGTACGTCTTCGGACACGGTGCTGTTCGGATCGCGTGTCGTTTGTCGCACTGTCGGGTGTTCGAAGAAATTATTCTTCGGCTCTCAGTCTCTCGGTGGGTAAGTAAAATAAAAAAATTATTTTTTTTTTCAAGTGGGGCTGCTGGGACGGGTCAATGACCCCTGACGGATATATTAGGTCGAGAGTCTGATCGCTAGGGAATAAAAAAAAATATTTTTTTGCACTTTTGTGGTTCCTCGAGAAATTTCAATTTCTCAACAAAATTTGAGGAATCGCAAAAGTGCAAAAAAAAAATTTTTTGTATTCTTGCGTGACCTTGACCGAATTAACGTCAGTGACGTCATCATGATGACGTCAGCGGTAATGACGTCACCATGACGTCATAGGTGTGACGTCATGTGACGTCATATGATGTCATTAGTGACGTCATTCGTGACGTCATCGTGATGACGTCATGAGCCAGCAGCCCCACTTTTACACTACTGTTTTAGTTAGGCCTAATCTAGAAAATATTGTTTGTATGGTTGTATATTGGTAATATTGGTAAATGGTTGTATTTAATAGTTATAATCATAATTCAGCTCATTTAATGTGTTTTAGGTACAATTTATGCTGTAAACAAACGTAGGCTACTTACCGGTAGGCCTATAGGTTAGGTTACCTATTTACACAATAGACAAAGAAATGACAATAATTAACAGTTTAGTTAGTAATTTTATCGATTACAGAAACAAAATAATACATTTTAATAGGTTGGAAATAAATAACACAATATAAAAATGCTTTATTGTAAAATAGTGTAATTAAGTTCACAGGTTAAGGAACTGAAAACTGCTAGTCAGCTGGGCGACACACACTGCAGCCTGGCGGCGGTGAGCAGCAACAGCGGTCAGCTGATTTGGACAACAATGGAGATCGACTGCGGGTGAGCTACACGGGTATAAATACAGCGCCGTCACCGCGCTGCGACCCTTCACTCTCCGGCCGCCGGCCGGCCGAGCGGGAATCGCTGCGGGTCTATGACCATTTGCTCTGCGATTCAATTAAGAATAATTGTATTGTATTAATTAGTTTTGTGTAGTGTTTTAAAAGATATTAAAGGTCAGTAAATTGTATTAAGTGTTTATTTATTCCTTGGGTAAGGTAAGTTATTAGCGTAGGCACAATAGTTTATTACATTTACACTTACATACACCCACAAACATTATACCAACAAGGGCACTTGCCTGCCCCGGCTGTCCGCTGGCGCTGCGACGGTAACACTCTACACACATCTTACACGACACTTGCCTGCACGAAAGTTCTGCGGCCGAACTCTACAATTAGTGGCATTAAATTACAAAACAAATACCAACAAGGGTACTTGCCTGCCCCGGCTGTCCGCTGGCGCTGCGACCCTAACACTTCACACGCATTTACACGGCACTTGCCTGCACGAAAGTGCTGCGGCCGAACACTACAATTAGTGACACTTTCACAGTAGGTGTAGTTAACAATACCAACAAGGGTACTTGCCTGCCCGGCTGTCCGCTGGCGCTGCGACCCTAACACTATACACGCATCTTACACGGCACTTGCCTGCACGAAAGTGCTGCGGCCGAACACTACATGTAGTGATATAACATTAAAAACACACTTGCTTAGAATCAGCCTACTGCAAAGAACCACCCCTGAGATATACAAATATTCTGGGCAAAATGATTATAGCTTACGGGTAGAATTTATAATAGCCTATATTTACATATTTTTATTTATTTTAGCCTACGTATTTTCTTATGGTGAACAAAAATATCTAATTTATACTTTTAAATTATTTTTTATAAGAATCCGACGCTAACTATCTTTTTTTGTATATGCAGTACTTGATTATTATATTTTTAGCACTATTTAAATAATAATAAATATTATACCTATTTCGATATGTCCCATACTCATCGGTAGGGCGAACTTCATGAATTGTATTAAAATAGCACTACTGGAGTATTTAACACCAAAAATAGACAGTAACAAAAAAAAATAAATAAATAAAAAAATAAAAAAATCTGTGCTAAAACAAATATTCCTATTATAAGAGGTTTCGTCTATGATAGGCTATTATATATATTATATATTCCTATAATATATATTCGTTTATACTATGTATAAACTTTGACGAAAGCGTTACTTTCTCTACGGAAAATTTCTATAATGGAATGAAATTTTATGAAATTTTGTAATAGATTACTTTTAAACCAAATTTTACCATTACACAAAGAGACGCCTACAGTATAAAAAAGATTCTACTGCAGAACAAACGCAGTTAAGTAATAGTGGTAAGTTGCGGGTGCCTTCATTTACAGGATGCAGGCCGCCACTCATGGAAGTGTATCGATTGCCGAGCCCGCAGTAATTCAGGCGCTAACGCCACTATAATAGCGGCCCTGAAGCGTTGTTAAGGGTTTACGGAACCAACTTTATACTGTCATACACACATTCACAGACATTTATATTTACTGAATAGTGTTTAACGGAGTAAAACTTTTTATGGTTTATTTTTACCTTAAACGAAATAGTAGATGCTAATCTCACAAAAAAATTTTACCTGGTTGTTTGAACTTACGTCGTAAAGTTAATATTTTAATGTAATGGAAAAAGGATAACTTTTACGTTCGCCAATTCCTCAAAGTTTCTAGGAAGTAGTCAAAATAACGTTTGCTGTACGAATTAATTGGTCAGCCAGCTGCACAGCAATTCTACTTCAAAATATTTCTAGTAAACCAGTCATTCTACTATGAAGTTGTACTGACATTAGTTGTTCTCCATGTTCACTGGTAGGTTGGTAAAAACCTCTAACATTAAAAAATACATCTCTAAGCTTTTCAACTGGTACTCATCATAGTTACCATGGTATTTTAATTTCCGATTTTAAGTGACCGACATTAATTGACTATTAAATAAATAATACATTATAGTTATATTTTACTTCAATTAGTTTGATTTTTCAATCAAACACTAAAGAAACTGACAACTTAGTGAAATCCTTAAGTGAATGGCCAGTTGTAATTGACTGAGAGAGAACATTGCGTATAATAATCGTCAGCGTTTGGGTTGGCAACATGGCAACACGGCAGTGCAGCCAACATTGTTAATCAACAATTGACATCGGCTGACAGCTGATTCTGACACAACACAGTTGACTGCCGGCCGGGCGTTCCCGTCACTATCGCAGGCGGGTGAAATTAAATGTTTCGATTATTTCGCTTACAACTAACTAAAGAATGAAAAAAATGTTTTTGATGAGGCACTTTTGATATGTAGCTAGAACAAATTTCTCCTAGAAAGTTACAACAAATACAGAATAAATTGTGTCATTGTGTATTGTAACAGGAATGGCCATTTTTGTCTTTAACAAACCCAAAATGTTACAATAATTTAAGTTGCTTAGAACTTTGGTCTTTTCTTTATTTTTCATATCTCATAAGATTTTTATCTTAGAATTTATAAAATTACACATTCTATTATGAACTCTTTGATTTTCAAGATATAAAAGTAATCATGAAGTCTATAGGTTTTTTACAAATTACGGAAGACAAAAAATATTTAAACAAAAAAATATTCGCTCCGGTCCCACATAAAACCGCAATTAATTGTTACAGAAAACTAATCTCACTGTTCCTTTAGTTGCAGTTTTGTTCAGATGCAGTGAAATAAGAGTAGAGTTAGTTGTTTTTAGCACATTTAGTAACAAGTTCATTTTAAACGTCTAGAATATTTTTCCTCAAATCATTGCATGAATTCCATTGGAGCGTTTTTCAATGTTATAAGTAATTTACTTTGCCATATCCTAAGGCCGTAATTCCAACAACATCAATCTATCAAGTAAAACAATCCTCAATGCTTTTATACCTAAATTCAATAAAGAAATAATAATACAATACACAAGTTACCAAGAGCACCTGTACAGAGTATCTCGAGTTTATGATGCATAACTTAACCTCCGATGATAAAGTTGAAAGAGGGAGGAAGGGCGAAAGGTTTGATGAGTTCCTGTCAAAGGTATCTGCGCTGCGAGTAATTTCTAGAAACTCATTTGTCATGTTGAAAAAGAAAAATGCATTGAATTAAACATCACAAACATAAAATTTTTGTTTTACCTTCACAACAGAAAAATAGATGGATGATTACAAAATACAAATTAAACTCGTCATTGATTATATATTGTTGTAAAATACGTACACTTTGTTCTCACAACTGAAAAAAAGTATTATATAACCGTATTTAATTTAATAGATAAACAGTTATAGGTAAAATGATATACACGATTATTAAATATTTAGCTACAGACAAATTGAAAATGTAAAAAGTGTTATTAAAATCGGAACCTCACCACATAAAATGAGCATCACATATATTTGGTTAACTAGCGTAGTTTTAAGGTTGATATTAAAAGATTTGCAATGTATTCTACTTTAATTGTATTTACAGATTATTTTCAATTAAGTAATAAATTCTACTAGTTTCAATTATGTTAAGTTATTTATTTATTCTGCGAAAGCTAAAACGTTTAGGAAGTAAGTTTATCATACCCGACAGGTGCCAAAACACATTTAATGTACTTCATTACGAAGGTAATGTAAATGTTAGGCAACTTTTGACTTTTGCCTTTAAACTTCATCACCATCAGACATGTGCGTGGTCGGAGTTCGTCAACTCCAATAAATATCAATACCGATACGATTTTGGTGAGAATTATTAAAACAGTTTTGGATAGTGTTTTCTAGATTTGTATGGTTTTGGAACTCTTAAAACCGTTATTTAAAAATATAAATAAAACATAACACATGGGTATATTTTACCATTATACGTTCTTTATTATGTTCTTTATCAAAATATGACCACTGGGGTGTACGTACTTACCTAATATCTTTTTACATTATAATGGTGATTATTTCTACTAAAAACTCAATTCTAAATCTTTTTAAGAAAATAACAATTTTTCATTATTACCTTTGTATAAAAATTGAAAAGTATCTAAAATGTAACATGCAAGTGACGTTTCAAATGTAGTACGAATAAGTACATTAAGTAAGCGTCATAAATGGAGACGACAAAATAATGCCTCAAGTCAAGCGTGTTGTAGCCTATATGAGATATTTTATATAAAATATTCCCTCCGTTCAATCCAGAGATTCGAGGGTTTACAGCTAAAATCTCACCTATAGCATTGGTTCGTAATTTAAAATAAACTGATTAAAATACTTCACTTTTACAAGTAAGTATTTAGCAGTGCAAACACGATCAATTTTAATAAACCCATCAGAGCAATCTTCCATGCTCAAATTTGTTGTTTTAAATATTTTAATTAGTTGAAATAGCACTTAATTTTATGCGAGCATTAGTTTTAATACCATAACTAAGGTAAAACGTTTATTAGGCCATAATGGTTAATAAATATGTGCATTTTACTTGATTTTAAAATATAAAATAAACGTTTTTGTTTAAAAATGTTTGATTACCTTATTAACTATCGATCATGTCCTCGATGTCTAGTGACCTCAAACATCAATAGATCACTTCAAGATTAAGACATCAATTTACATAATCTAAAAAGTACCTAAGAACATCAACACATTTTGGGTTTGTGTTTAAAATGTCAAAAAAATGTTGTTGTATGGGAAATCATGACGAAGCTTCTTCCTACATGGATAAACTGATGTCATTATAGCTTGAAAATGAACCTTTGAGGTTTGAAACCTTGGTCCCTATTGATAACCAGAACATGATCACTGACAAAGGCTCAGGGAACTTTCATCTTTTTATGGTAGTTTATGGTAATCCAAGGCTATTTCGTCAAGAAATTAAAACTTATTATTTTAAAATTTGCGGTCTGAAGATTAATTTGAAAACACACTTTGAATAATCACATTGATTGAGCATAATCACACAAATTCCAAAATAATATATTGTTTTTGGCTAAACACGAACAGCCAAGTATGGGAGAAGCAAAATAGGTAAGTGCCAAACATAATCGTTACATAAAGCTTACCTTTAATGAATTTTGATAAATTTTTACGCCGGAAACTAAAGTGTTGAGTGTTTTCTCGTCTTCAGCATTTTCGGAAGCTGTAAACTAGGTTACTGCCATGTGAAACCTTACACACTTTCCTGTGAGGTATTTTTAACAATACATCCAGAGCAAATATGTTAAGTATTTTCTTCGCTCGTTGAAATATTATTAGTGTTCACAAATAATACGTTATGTTTTATTTTCTTATATAATATGTATTTTTGTTGTTTTAATTTGAAATCAACATTTACGAGTAAGAAGTTTTGCTAAGTAACAATTAACATTAAGTAACAACATATATTAATAAAAATAGTTACGAAGTCAAATTTTTGTCGCGTGGAACAGGCGTTCACAGATTACAAACAAAACTATTTCTTGGAAAGTATCTATTTAGTAAAGCTGCAATGATAATCCAAATGTCTAATAATCCAAATGTCGACCATTTAACTGCCAAAGCCTACATAACGTGAGTTACAGGTATATAATAAAGCTACAAAATTACTAAATATAAAACCTAAAGTAAAGAAATAATACTGTCAAACATTAGTTATTTAATTATACACTATATGTTATGATGAAGAAAAAAAAGTAGTTGCAATAGTGTAAAGGCCAATACAAATTGACATAAACCGCTATTTTGAAAACTCTTAATAAGAATTCTCAACGTTAGTGAGTGTCATAATAAGGAAATTCCATCACGTTATAGCTAACTTTACAACCTAGTATTAGATATGGTTTGATGTCCGATCATGAACCCTTTAGATGACCGTTAACGAACCCTTTATATGACCGTTAATTAAACACCTTTGTATATACAATACATTAACACTCAACATAGTGACTAGGCATTGAGTAAATAACAACAGTTTAAGGCTGCATAAAATCAAAAGGAGTTCCTAAAAACTCTGTGTGAAATACAACAACATTTTATTACGATTAAATGTGGGTCGTTTCAGTGGTGAAATCAGTTTAACTTGCTTCACAATGTCAACACCCCAGGCTGTAATCCAGCTGGTATTGAGGGGATTCCAAAGATGAGGTTAAACTTGTGAGAGTGGAAGAGTGGGGGAAGGAGATTACATTATCACAATATACTTCTTTCTACTTAAAACAGAATCCGGTGAGAGCATTGACAGGTATTTCTCACAACCTGATTTAAGTTTGCATTGTTAACAATGGAGTGTGAAACAAACATAATATTGACGTTGAACCATCTCCAATATTAAAAAAAAACGTAATTTATAGAATTAAAGTAAGAAATACTAAAGTAAGAATTATTTTCTTACTTATCAGTTAGAGGGAGTTCTTTAAGAATTAATATACCATTTGTGTACCATTTAGTATACGTCAAGTTCTATCATTTAAAAAACGCAGGTTATGTAAACACTTCTAATTTTCTGCAGTTATGTAATAGCAGAAATACTTTCTTAATTTAACGTGTAGTTGTTTTCAGAGTTAAACTTAAAAATTTCATTTTATTGTTTGGTTTTTAATTTAGCTATAAGAATGACTTGATTTCATGTCAAAGACCAATTTTATGTTTGTTAGTGTTGTTATAATTTAAACTTACTAAGCGACACTGAAGAAGTTTTAATTTGTAATCATAGGAGGGATATTATACACATTTCTGACTTCAGATATATTAATAGTTCAGGACAACATAAACATGACTTGTAGGTAATCATTTCACATTCTTTTGTCTATATCTTAGTCTTTACATACTGTCATTTAAATTAATTTATCTCAATGAAATAAACTAAAAGAAAGCTTCTTTCGAAATAATCACATTTAATTAACATGAACCGGTTTATTAACTTCTTACTTTCTTAAGTTCGGTCCTAAACTTCTTACCATTAAACTTACAATAAATTATACTATAAATTAAATTATATTATTTATACTACAATTAGAATGATCGTTGAACTAAATATTTCATATGTAACATTTGTGTAAAAAATTAAGAATTAAATATAATCAACTATTTGTGTTGTTAATTTACTTCTGAGGTCAAAATATTAAATTTAATATTTTACTTCTTATTTTCTACACATAACACAGCCGAGAGCAACAGGTGGTCTTGGGGTCCCCACAGTCCACTGGTGACAGAATAATACTTTAACCTATTCCGTGGGGAGCGATTTTTTATTTCTACGACGCCCAACTTTCGTTGATAAATAGTCTCCTCTAATGTCCTATTTATCCTGGACACGCTTGTAAGATTTGTTACTTTCCCAAAAGATTTCCTTATATTTACACTCTCTCTTCATATGATAAGAGAGGTATTTCATCTGAGAAACGAATGTATCAATATAAATTAATTTCCATATATTTTTAGCTAATTGTAGGATGTAGGATCTCACAGTAAATAATTAAAAATGTAAAAGGCAATTTTTAAACTCTAGGAACCAGGAGCCGTCGGTACCCTTAACAACTTAAACTTCATTTCAATCTTGATCCATAGACACTCTACAGTTAAAACTCAATCCTAAACTAAGATAAATAATTCGATGAGAGGTGATGCATTGTTGCCAAATTTATTAATTAATTAATACAAACACAATCTTACACATGGTAAGCACAACTACAACTATTGCAGGGCGATAGCTGAAGGGGCACAGCCGTTAAAATTTCTTTTGGACTATTTTCCCATTACATAGTGGAGTAATGGGTTTATTTCATCTATATCTATAAATTTTATATAAAAACGCGAAATCTTCAATCAAATTCAAATGGCTCATTATGTTTTTGAATTGACAAAACTAATAAAAAACAATTCTTTATCATACTACAATTTAACGGAATAAAAAAACTTTAAATACAAAAAATTCATTTATGGCGATACAGTCCTATTATAAAATTCTAGGCCTATCATTGAAGCATGGTTGGAACTAAAAATTTCCATAAGATTTTTATTGAATATTTTTTAAACGAAAAGATAAAATAATGTTGATTTTCTGTAAAGTATTCTTAAGGTGCTTTCACAACTTTAAGTCACCTTATCTCTCCAAAGTTTCAATAGAACCTTTGTTAAGCATAAACTTCCCTGGATTGCTATTACCGCCAAGATCGGCTTATAAGCTTATAGGCTGACTACAGCCTTGAAATAACTCCACAGCATGACAACCACAGTATATCTCACAGTAGTAGCCTACTAAAATAAATAAACTTAATGAAATATAAAAAAATATTTAAAGTTTAAATCTGAGTATTATATATTGATTTTGTTACTAAGCTGATTTTATTCGTGTAAAAATATAGATTGACTGTGGATTTTTTAATAGATTATAAATATCAAATACAATCTCCTATTCGATTATAAGTATGTTTATAATTTATGTGGCAAACAAAGTCGCTTTTACAATAAACAACATAAAAATATTGATAATACTTTTGTAGTCACCAAATAGGAATTGTCAATAATTAGTGGATACAATTCAAAACGGTTAAAATCTATCTTGTCTAACGGTGCTATCTTGTCTAATAAATAATATTAAAAAAAGAGTAATTATGGCTATGACATTGTAGCGTGATCTTTTCTACGCGTAAAGAAAGGTATCACAAAAAAATTTCATACCTACATTATCTTTGTTACTACTGAAGTTTGCTACCATTCTTCTTTTGTTACTTTTGATCAAAAGATTTTATAAAAAAAAAACAAAAAAAAACAATTTATCGTTTTAATACTATCAAACTTTTGTTCATATCCGTATGTTTGTGTATCAACAAGTATGTTGTGTTTGTCAACACATGAATATATATAATATTTGCAAAAAAATGCATAACTAAATTCCATTTTATGTTTAATGAGTAGGCCTACGCAGGTTTGCTGTGACAATGCTATATTGTTGTACTTCTACTGAGAAGCGTGGATATTCAAATAAACAGGCCTTCAATCAAGAGTGAAAAACTAGCCATTACATGAAGTTTCATGTGATTTTTAGCCTAAGTACTAAAACCAAGCACATCAGATAAGACAGCTCGTTATAACATGGTGACTAGTGAGCTAGGTATCACAACAATGAGTCATTTGTCGTAGTAGTCATTCCTCAGTAAGGCAAAACATTATAATACTTCCAACGCGCTTCTGTAAGAAAATATAGATAACCAGTATCGTCATTGGTTTTACATACAACAAATGGACGTACCAAATCTATACATCTTTTTATTTAAGGTGTCTTCTAGGGGGTTCTTATTTTGTCCTGTTTCCCAACTATGTTACCTACTTTATTATTGCCAAAGTAAAAAATCTCCCCCCAACTACAGAGTTCGGTATTTCTAGAGTGAAAGGCGAACTGTATTACTGTAGGCTATTACAGGGTTATCAGAACAAAGGTGCTGCTTTACACACCGTAGTTTTTGTTAAAATATGGGTCTGTAGTTCATGATTAAAAAAATGTCAAATTGAAGGGCCAAATTTGCGAAGATACGCTAGCTATACACGATGAAACGATTATTATTGTTGGGTGCATCTTATAACAAGGCCATACTTGGCTAATGTACCATAGACCATCAGTTATTTTTATGTCAGTTGGAAGTTTATGGGTTATTTTATAGTTAGAAGGTAATCTTTTATTAAGTATTTTCCACTCCCGAAGTACTCCCATTAATCTTGTATTTTGAAATTTCCAGTATTTATTGATAATAATACTGGAATAATAATAAGATAAGACATATTTATAATAATACAATAATAATACACTGTAAAATAATGATACAGTAACACTAAAAAGATCCGTATTGACAGCAATGATAAGTCGAGATGTTCGGTAAAAACTAAATAAAGAGGAAATATACAATGTATTGGTATCTGTGATATATTTAGTTCAAAATACTCAAATAAATCATAGGTAAATCGGTCGTTTGTGAGACTTACTACATTTTCATATTCCTCTGTCCATAAAAACCGTCATATTGCATGTTGGTTAATTTATTCAACTTCACAATGTATTGCTAGTCACACATATGTTAAATAATAAACTAATTTTTTACCAACTGAGAAAATGTCTAACAACAAAAAATAGCAATCTAGGTGTCTTTAAACATGATGGAAAAATTAGTTTCAAATACATGATGATTAGGGCATAAATTAGTGTCAAATAGTTAAGTTTCGAATAGTTTCGTAAAATTTAATCCTATAAATAGAGCAAATGTCTAACAAAAAAATAGCAATCTAGTAATTAAAATATGATGGTTAAAAATTGTTTTATCGCATAAATTAGTTTCAAATAGTTAAGTTTCGAATAGTTTCGTATACTTTAATCCTATAAAACTAACAAAATTATCTACTTTTAAATTGAAATGCAATTATTAGATGTTGCAACTAAGGTTAAATTTATATATTTATCGTATCATTTTATCCATTTATATTTTGTTATTCAGTTATTATTACTTTCTCCCTCTATACCATAGTATATGGAGAAAGTATTGTTTTCGTCAAAATTTTCGAATTTGAGTTGTTGGTGGATTTATCCATTTTGGTTCCCCCTGAGTCCAAAAAAGTGGTTTTCGGAGTGATGTCTGTCTGTGTGTGTGTGTGTGTGTCAGGATGTAAACAGAGCTAGAGAATGCCCTAATTGTCCGATTTTAATGAAATTTGGTACATAGGTCCAAATCCACGATAATTCCAGGCGTTTTTTTCATTTTTTTGAATTTTTGATTTTTAAGGGTATTTTACCCCCAAAAACCCTCAAAAATCGTCAAAAATCAAAATTTCTCAAAAACGGCTCTAACGATTTTGATTAAAATTTTGTGGTTTATTAAGCTTAAAATGGCGAATAAAATGACACCACCCGCATCTCCGAGAAAACTCGCGTTCAAAAGTTATGGAGTAAAAAGTGTTTCAAAAATCAATTTTTTGGATTTTCAAAATAGCTGTTGTCTTGAAATAAATTTTACTTATCACCATTAAATCAAGCTCAAAAAACTAAATAATCTAGTATTTTAAATTATTGCTTTACGTCAAGTGGTTGCGGAGAAAATTCCATTTTCGTCTAGCGGTAAACGCAGTACGTTGTTAAAAGTCACAGACGCGCGTAGGGTCAAACGAGCGCTGCTCAGCCGGTAGCTATCCGACTGAGTCATCAAGACATTAATGTTTGAAGCTTTTAACATCTTTTTTATATTGTTGGGAGAAAGTATGTGTCAGTTAACTGATACCGTTTATTTATCTTAGTCATCGATGTACATAATAAATGTGTTAAAATTTTTGTATGTGATAAAAACAAGAATTACAACTTGAATTTCATTAAATATTTTGAATGTGAAGTGTACATTACATTCTTTATTTTATTAGAGGTTCCTTGTTTAAGACAAATACGACTTTTGAGATAAGCGCACCTGAAGTATGAGCAGATATTTTAACCGTGCATGTTTTAAGGCAATGACAAACGCCGACTCTACGGCCAAACATCATGACGTCAAACTGCTTTGTTGTTTGCATTATAAACTAATATTAAGATGAAATATGAATATTTGATAACATGTGTTAAAATAATCTATATGATGATTTTTTTTCGGAAATAGGCGTGTTAAGCAGGAGCGTAGGATGAGTTTACTAACTTGAGTATACAAAGTTGTATTAAAATTGAGAAGATGCTTGATCACAACTAATATTTAGAACACACTAACCAACCTCATCCGCAGGGGAAACATGGGATAAATCATGCAACATGTCTGCAAAAAATGTATATTCTATGAAAAAATAACAGTAATTTTTTTAGTTCATTGACATATTTAATGCGGATAAAATTATATCAATCTGCCTCAAACATATTTTCATTTCAGCTCCTGATCATCTTCTAAAGTCACTATTTCAGTGCTATTAAAGAAATCAGAAAACTATTTTTTGGGAGAAAACTCTTGGATCATGACTACGCACCCGATCAACTTGCCATCTCTAAGCCACTTGTTGATAGATTTGTAAGTTCCGTAGTAGAAAGCTGGAAAGGGGTAATCCATCTTGATAATCCAGTTTTTTACTACATACGTTCCCTGAAAAATAAAACTATGAACTTCAAGTTTTTTCAGTTTAAAAATTGTTATAAAAATATAAAGTAATATGGACCGAAAGTGTGCGTTTAGAGTTGGCTATTGGTATTGAAAAAGGACTATTTAAAAATACTATAAATTGAGTTCAAAAATACCCGCAATGGCTTGATACATTGTGGACGATAATAGATTAATCAATAAAACTCAAATAACCATAAAATAAAAAACCAACAAACGCCTTGACTAAATAACATAAATAAATAGCTAACATATTTTTAGCTTTCTATTCTACGTTTCTGAAACTTCTAATTTCTGTTTTGTCCAAGGTTAACACTAGGAGTCTGAAGAAAACCTTGCATTTAAACCTATTCCGACGTGCTTTTTAAATTAAATATCTTACTACTCAGAAAAAGTAGAGCAAAACGAAAAATCTTACTAACATTTTAAAATATATACACTTTTAAATAACTTTTACAATCGGATTGGTGGAATTTTTCTCTAAATGCTACTGGAATTATATTGATGTGACAAAAGAAAAGAGAGTTTTTTTTCTAAAACTTCATGGGGACCGTCGCTTGGATAAAATTTCATTGGCCTGTCATTGTACTGTCATACACTAATTGTATTACGAATTCAAATAGTAAATTATGTTAAAAGTAAAAACCACTCTTTGCTTACGTGCTCTAGATTGAGTATTTTTTACTTGGTTGCTGCTATACAGGGAGTTTGATTCAACTTAAGATAAAAAAAATCAGTTACTAGGTGGAAAGCTGGAGGGTGAGAATGCCCGTCTAAAATGTTCTAAACATGAAACCTCTCAATCTTTCTGGATGATATCGCTAAACGTATAAATGTTGAACTTTGTTGGTATGACGTCTATGCAGTCCATCGGCTTCTACAACATGATACTCCCTGCCATTGTTGTATCCTTTGTCTCCATAAACGTAAAAGAGGATTGGATGTCAGCAAGGAAATCGACCGGAAGTTTAACTGCTAAGGATTTGAATACCTTATAGATATCCAGAGACAATTATCAATTTCAATGAACACTTGACTGCTCGAAAACAGATAATTTTCGATAATATCCCCGTTGCAGCAGCTAGACCTGCTCTCCAGAATTTTGCAATGAAATTTTGGTATATTTTCTATTTCCGTATAAAAACTATGGGGACGACTATATATGTTTGCCGCCATGTAAGTTTTGTAAGCAAATATAAGTTAAACCCTTCCTAATGAATGTGCAAACAAAATTTTATCAAAATACGTCAATGTATAAGAAAGATAGGTTTTGTTGATTGGCCATAGGAACAACATGGGAATTATCTAGATCAATTGAAATATCTAGTATTATTAAGAAAAGAGATTCAAGATATTCTTTTATCTCCAAATGAAAATCCATAGTACCTAAGTTGGGTCAGTTTCAAGTAATTTTGTAATGAAATCGTAATAAATAAAGTTTCATAATTTGGAATAGATTCTTGAATATTAGTGATATTTTACTGAAAGGTTATACCTTTATTGTAAATATCAATATACAGAAATATTGTTTGATAACGAGATAACTGAGCACGAAGATCAAATAAACGTATTAACGTATTTTGGTTGTTTTGCTATCTTTAGGTCATAGCAAGAACTACATGAATCTCCACCCGCTCACTCTTGGGGAGATGTCTCAGTAAGACAACAGCTGATCTGCCAGGAATGATGCGTTAACCTGCCGCAGCAAGAGGAGTGTTTTTGTTCCGCCGTCTCATGTTCTTTGTGGCCAAGTCAATACGTTTTAGGTTGTATTTCAGCCAATCAAAGGATACTTTTTAGCTTTATCTTCGTGTTTTTTACAATCGATTCACAATACTTCACTTTTATAACCAATTACATTCATTCTATTTTTAATTTAAATAGCTACAATCATATTGCTTTAAAAATAATAATCTGTAAATGTTACAGATAAATAAATCCCTATTTGTAAAAAATTAAAAAAATCGTTTTAGTACCATCCAGGCCCATAAAGAATAGAAAAGGAATCCTTATCTAGCTTTTAACGCACTAGTTAGTAAAACATGGTTAATAATAAAAGCTTTATGATTCCATTTTATCGTATTCAATTTAACCTATCGGATTTAAAGTAAACTAATAATACTGTGCATTCAATAGCGCATTAGAGTTCCGATGTACAGCTTTATTGCAATTACAATCGACACTAGCTGTTATAGGTTCGGTATTTATGAGTAACAAAACTTTTTTTTAATAGTTTTCAAAACTTTTAAAAGGATGTAAATGTTTTTCTTCACAAATTAACAGTTAAATTTAAGTAAAGTTTAAAGTAAAGATTACAGATTGCTACAACTGTTCACAGCTATAAGTTCATTTTCAGTAAGCTTTCTCTTAACTATATATTATTCGTGTTAATGGCTAACATAAAACACCTTACCGATAAACAAATTAAATTTGATGACGCCAATAAAATGAATCTTTATTTACATGAAGTATTATAGCTATGTAAAAATGGTTTAAAGGTCCATTTCCTTATGTTAATTAAGAAATTCATCATTATGCAGTCAACATAATTCACACCCAAAGTTGCCTTCCACACATGAAATGAAGACTTTGGTTTATGGAATTAATGTAATATTTCAAAGTGCGCATAAATTTGTAATCTAATCTACATGAACGTTGAACGATGTAGACAATGATAACTAACTGAAGGTCGTAATGATATTCAAATCAGTGCACGACCCGGCAACGCCATCGTTATCATCTGATTATCTCTCAAGGTCACCGCCGAGAACAAACAAAGAAACCCCTTACTTGAGTGGGGACTCATAATGTTGGTAATTATGTGCGTGTATTTGCTATACAATATGCACCAAATTATCATTATTGTATGTATATTATTGTGTTATATATTATTTGTACAGTTTCCTCTAGGTGGAAGTAATTTATTAAGTTGTGATTCAACGAAAACTGCTTAAAATAAATTACAACAGTGCTTTAATTTTTCACAAATTTCAAAAGAATTCATATGGTTTCTTACAAAAAATCTGAATAATTATAAAAACTAAAAAAAAATTTAAGTAAAAATTACAGATTGCTAAAACCTTTCACAGGTGTAAGAATATTATAAGTTCATTTTCACAATGACTTCTCTCAACTATACATTATTCGTGTTTATGGCGAATATAAAACTCTATCCGGACAGATAAACAAACTATATTTGATATCCCAATGATATATTTACATGAAATATTATAGCTACGGAAAAACTTAATAAACAATTTCAAAACATTTTGTTAACTTAGTAATTCAAACCCTTGTGGAAAAGTGAACACATGAACATTTTTATATCAGGAATTAATGTAATATTTCAAAGTTCGCATAAATTTGTAATCTATATGAACATCAGATGAGGTAGATGTTGATGTGATAATGACATTCAAATCAGTGCACGACCCGGCAACGCCGCCCTTATCATCTGCTTATCTCACAAGGTCACAGCCGAGAACAAACGTAGGAAACCCTTACTTGGGTGGGTAATCATAATGTTGATAATTATGTGCGTTTATTAGCTATACACTATGCACCAGATTATCATTATTGTATATATTATTGTGTTACATATTATTGTATGTATTATATGTACAGGTTCCTCTAGGTGGAAGTAATTTATTAAGTTGTAAATCAACGAAAGCTGCTTAAAGCTGCTGAATTACAACAATTTATGGAATATGTTGCTATTACTTTGATAATGTTAAATGTTTATATAAAATTGAACATAGCGCGGGTCAAACAGGAAACTATCACCAATAATAGTACCTTACGATTGAAGGAATGTAAAAAAATTAAAATCAACGAATCAGTCAACGTCAACGTAACCTATAAATAAAAAGCTCACTTCCCTGCTGTTATGGACTTGTGGTTGTAGGATGTTAACACTTTTGGAGGGTTCCGTAACCATAATTCAGCATCAGCATCAAACCTGCAATGAATGGGAGGAGGGGGGGGGGAGTTAAAAACGCAAAAAAATCATTCTACAATTTAGAATATATTTTGTTATTAAAGTAAAATAAACAATAACAGATTTTTACAGACATGATAAAATAATTTTATATTTATTTACAGAAACTGGAAGCTAAGTTTGGTACAGACTAATAATGCTCACAAGATTGCCAGTCTATTCAGTTGTGGTTAAGAAAGTTTTTTCTACTAAAATTAACGGATTTAAACCATTCATAAATCACAAGAGATAAATCAATATGATTAACACTTAAAAAACTTCTGTACATAAATGTTTGAGTGTTACAAAGAGTAAACCATTGGTAATTACATCTGATAATTTTAATAAAAAATTTTTGTTGACTCAAAAAACCTTGGTTTTGTTTGCTTTGAAATTCATATTGAGGTATATTATATAAAATATACCATTGAAAGGTCATTTGACCATATAGGCTACAATTTAGGAAATTAGAAAAATAGAGTATCCAAGAAAATAGTTCTGCAGATATGTATAAATACGTAAGTATTGTCAACTGTAGTGCTTCCCAGGTATGGAGAAAAGTTGCAAAACTAATTAATGGTACGCAGGAACAGTTCACACCAATAACATTGCTTGTTCAGTGTTTATTGCAATGATTATTGTTTGAATCAGTACGCCATTGAGAATCCGACATGAGTATAGGATGTGAACTACGTCGAAATGTAAACATTTGAGGGATAGCTAATATACGTTGTAACTAACTGAAGTTAATTAATTACGTTATTGATTTAAAATTAATATTTAATTAACATTATGTTAATGCCAACATCAGTTATTAATTACTTATTACTGATTTTAATAAAAATATGTTTTTAAAATAATGTAGATCCAATACTTGCAGAGTTCAATACTCAAACTCTTTCAGAGTCCAATTCTTAATTAACAGAGGTTGGTCATAAATGTTTGCAAATTACGCAAAAACAAGATTTCTTGTCTCAAATTACAAAAAAATCTTTGCATGAACTTGTAATTTTTCCTCCTAATTACAAAAAATATTAAAAAATAGCCCTTGTCCACAGTACAGATGTCTCGATTCCTCGGACATGCAGTACGTCTAGCGACAATTTTAGGGTATGGACAATATATAGCCGGGATGTGGCGGGAATATTGTGGCATTTTAGAATAAAAATAATAATTTACTTAAGTCGGTCCAGCTGAGTTGTACTGATTTAAATCATTTAGAGACTACTAATGCTGATAAATAATGGATTTATTTATTTAATACACTGTAATAAATAAATTCTTTGACTCCAAATCTGTGATAACCTCTTTCGTATATAGATTTATTATTATAAGCATGTTGCAATATCAGGCTTAGAGGAAAACCGTACCCCTCAGAAAAGAATGAGTGCTGGTACAGTATGATGCTCGATTTATTGTAAGTTTCTACTAAGAGTGGTATGTTTCACTATTGTCAGCAGCAGGCTACATTCAGAAAATTAACCGCAGAATAGTATGTTATCAGTGTACACAACCAGAACGTGGTTAGCTATTTGGATGTTCTGACTATTGCTGTTTAATAAGGCAGTGATTTGGTTAGGTAGACACAGATAATACTTTTACATTCATACAGTTATTCGTCAATATGGTGTTACTGGCCGCATGGCTACCAATTTTAGGAGTTCAATTGTAATGTTACAATGTAATCAGCAATAAAGCAATCATAATTACACCAACATTGATCGTTATGGCACAGCTATCATGATCTGTAAATAATATTTTCTGAAGTCCTATGGTAAAGCAAGAGAACATAAGAAGATAGCTTACAAACTTCAGTAAAGTAAATTATCCCTATTGCTTGTACTAGTTAACTATTGCAGCATGATCTATGGTAACAGGTAACACGTAGTTTACTGGGAAACACCTTAAGACATCGATGGTAACATGACAAACTCTCACTTCCGTTCACTAGTTATGGTCCACTTAAACATGTGAGCTCACTAAAGACACACCATACAAATAGAACACTATTTTACAACTATTTTTTTTTGTTCCTAAAAATATTTTCTTTTGATACAAGATTATTTCGTGTGTTCTTCAAGGTTAGTAACTATTTAAGTAGGATATTTCATCAGTGATATTAATTATGATAGAAAAATCGCATATAAATTTTGTTTTGACAAAAACCTAAAAAATAAATAAAAAGGAGAACATAAATAAAATTTGTGTAATAAAAAAATATTTAACAAGTGTTAACTGGTGAATATTTATAAGTATCATCACATGATCATAAAGCTATGTTTGAACAATTTACTCTCATTAATTTAAAAATATATTTGTATAATGATACTAAATTTGATTTCAATCTATAATGATTAGAAATTCAAACTAAATACACATTTACTAGTGTCTCAGATTCTCTGATAAATAAATACACTATATTAATCACAATTTATCGTCACTATCCAAGGAAATACTGTTTGATCTTGAACTTGTTCACCCTAATTTGCAATTTTGGACAATGTATCCCGTACAGTATTGACTCACACCCAAAAATATATTTACATCTATTACACATTTGATTCTTAACAGTTTGAAATAGCTGATTCCAACACAAACGTTGTATCTTGACGCCTTCAAGCCCTCGGTTCGTCAGGCAGTAGACCACCGCCTCTTCGTAGTTCCACCGCCCGCCACCGGAGGCTTTGCTCGCTGACCTCTGGTTCCTGTTGACGCCACTAGGAGCGCTGATGGTCTATTTACACAGCCGTAGCGTGGTCAGCAGCCTGGTGACCAGCCCTCTTGCTCCCTGTCTGGCCCGCGAGTGCCATCTGTTGCCTCTCTTCAGCAGCCCGGATATTGTGGCTGTGAACAAATTATTTAACTGTTTTACTTAACTGGATTTAGCTGGACAATCTCGATCACAAGTATAAATTGTCACTAAAACTAAACATACATTATCATACATTATCATTATCATTATAGCATTATCTTGTTGGTGGCTACAAGGTAAAATGAAATGTTTATAGCCAAACTTGTAATTTTTACTTTGACAGTTTTCAGTTCATAAAAAATTTCTCTTTAATTATAACTACACAAGACCAATGTTACTAAAATTTAAATTTAGGATATTAATTACATTAGACAATATAAGACCTGTTTAAATACATTTTTTACCCCAGAGCTATATTGTTACGTTGCTAACTTCTCATGGTATTATACTAAATTTTGTGGATAAATTAAGTTAATCTGATATAATACTGATAAAAACAAAGTTTAAAATCCGAAGTACCAAGTTTAACAATTTTTACTCATATGTATTTTTTTTACAATTTTAGCCAATACCTTCAACTACTGAGAAGATAATACACGTAGTGCTAAACTTATCGAGTTTAGCATCAGATAAATTTATCAGATTTATCAGATTTTGTCTTTTCTTCTCTCTTTTAAAATCATGAACACTGAAAATCCTAGTGAAACAATATTCAGCACATTAAACCCTTTTTAATCATCTTAATCCTTCTTAATTCACCCTAAAACAGGAAAATATTTTAATCTAATCTCATTTTTTATATAGAGCAATGGTTATTTGGCATCTCATTTGATTGTTAAAAAGCAAATACGAGTCTAACTCTCAGCAACAAATATAGTTATACTTACTGATGTCATCCTCGTCCTCAAGGTCGTCGGTCGACGCAGGCTGAGGCGCACCTTCCGCCATCTGGAAGTTCAAACTTACATTAATTAACGTTCTACATTTCATTGATTTTTAAAATAATTATACCAACCAGATTTTTTTGTACAAATTGCTATTAAATTTGAACAATCGTCAAAATAATACAGGTGAATTTTAATCAAAACTATCACAATAATTTCTAAATTATTGTGTACATAAGTTTTGCAGTTTGATGTACCATTATGTAGTTTATAATGTCCGGCGTATAAATTTTAAGCTAAACTACTAAGAAAAGTTTTCACTTGAATTGAATGCACATATTCAGTACGATTCAAAATGCTCGGATTTGGAGGTTCTTGAATTTTCTGAACATTTTATACTTACAAGTTTTGAAAATAGAAGAATTTTATACAATACTGAGACTGAGATGTAAAGAGTAGCTTACTTCTTTACTATTAACTTGAAGGATGTATTCACTTTAACTTCGTAACGATTGGCGAAATCATTTCATAAATCTGATAAAAATCTAACATCCCACTTGTTGACACTAAATACATCAGGAGAGCACAAAATCATTTATTTCCTGACATAAAAAGATTATTGTTTATACTATCAGTTCTTTTCTTTTAATTCATAACAATCCTGATTAATTCGAACATTTAATTTTCCACTTATTAATGAGTACACATTACACTCTCGTTCATCCGACTCGGCGGTCCAGATCCGCTACATCTGAACTGATTAGATTTGTAACAATCAAAAATTAATGTTAGCATTTGGGCTTATGAGTTCAGACGAACGAAAGTGTCCTGTAATTATACGCATCAGGAAATATTAAAGTGATTGTTGCGATAATGTTTGTGCAAATCAGTCCTGAGAATCATTATCGCTTCGTCAATTCTTTTTGTTGCTCTCCTTTGCTCCTCCTTCTCACCTTCCTGTTCTGCACCTCCTGCTGGGCCTGCCTGATCAGCTCGTCGACAAACTGCGCCGCGACGTCCGCCACCTCCTGCTGCCGGTCCCCGTGGTTGTGGCTGTGGTAGACGCCTCCCTCTGACGTGAACACCGGCGAGTGCATCTGCAACACACAGTTAGTTCTCATAATAGCCTCCTCCAAGTTCTGCACCTCCTGCTGCCGGTCCCCGTGGTTGTGGCTGTGGTAGACGCCTCCCTCCGACGTGAACACCGGCGAGTGCATCTGCAACACACAGTTATGTCTCATAATAGCCTCCTCCAAGTTCTGCACCTCCTGCTGCCGGTCCCCGTGGTTGTGGCTGTGGTAGACGCCTCCCTCCGACGTGAACACCGGCGAGTGCATCTGCAACACACAGTTAGTTCTCATAATAGCCTCCTCCAAGTTCTGCACCTCCTGCTGCCGGTCCCCGTGGTTGTGGCTGTGGTAGACGCCTCCCTCCGACGTGAACACCGGCGAGTGCATCTGCAACACACAGTTAGTTCTCATAATAGCCTCCTCCAAGTTCTGCACCTCCTGCTGCCGGTCCCCGTGGTTGTGGCTGTGGTAGACGCCTCCCTCCGACGTGAACACCGGCGAGTGCATCTGCAACACACAGTTAGTTCTCATAATAGCCTCCTCCAAGTTCTGCACCTCCTGCTGCCGGTCCCCGTGGTTGTGGCTGTGGTAGACGCCTCCCTCCGACGTGAACACCGGCGAGTGCATCTGCAACACACAGTTAGTTCTCATAATAGCCTCCTCCAAGTTCTGCACCTCCTGCTGCCGGTCCCCGTGGTTGTGGCTGTGGTAGACGCCTCCCTCCGACGTGAACACCGGCGAGTGCATCTGCAACACACAGTTCTATTTTTGTCTTTCCAATTTAGTGTTAACGGAACGGATTCAGTCTTTGTTAGTTTTTGGTGATTACAGATATTCACAATATTGGATTACACTCAAAGCTACGTGTTGCTACAATGAGATACTTATTTAGAGCTAAAAGTAACATTTGTATTATAATTAAAATGCTTGATTTCGAACATCACGTATAGTAGTACTTATTAATTACGCTAAGGGTTTTTTGTTTAGGACTCCTCCCACAATTTAATAATAATAATTATTGTTTATTCATCAAAGATACATGAGATTCAGTACAATTTAACACAAACAAGATTGGGGAAAACACGAACAGTTTCCAAAATAATACAATATGTTTACCAAGTAGGGGAAAGAAGGGTAATGGTGCGCACCTAAGGGAAAAAAATTCTTCCCAGAAAATATGCGGGCAAAAATTACCAATACATATGTCAAACTCTTTGACATTTAATGTAGTTTCTTATAAAAAATTATCATTATCATATATATTAACATTGATTAAATATACACCATTATATAAGAATATGCTCTTGCGCACGATTTCCCTACCCATCGGGTAATTGTGCGCATGGGGGTGGGTATTGGTGCGCAGGGACGTAAGGGTTGAAATAATTAGAATAAATGTGTTTCATCAACATAAATTCAATATCAATATAACATATGGAATGTCTTAAAGCTAAACAATATTTTCCTTGAGCTTTACAATACACTTAACAAAAGTTTTGATTAAAATTACAAAATTAATTGTTCAAGGGTTAATGTAAAATTAACACACGTAGGCTAATTTTCTGCTGTGTCTGCACCTGAGCTGTCTGCATGACTCCAGGACGAACAGTTTATGAGCATCTGTGAACAAGAATGTGAAAAGGAGAAGTATTTTTTTTTCTTACCTATAACTACATGGTGCCCACTGCCGCGCACCATTACCCGATGTTGCATTCGAAAGTATTTTATTTTCTCACTATCTTAAGAAGGGATGAAACCATAAATTAATTGATTCAAAAGATAAAGCAAAGACTACCATTAATTGTAATACTAAATAAGTATTAAGTTATCTAAAGATCTCCCCTAACCTTACTATTTTCTGAGGCGCAAAAATAACATGACACACACGACTTTTAGATTTTGGCCTCTCATAACCTAAAAAATTTCAGTATCGAAAACCACGAGGTCGGGTATTAGTTGTTGAGTCCCCCGCTAGGCTGTAGCACATACTGGAGCATTTTAACTTATTTCATTCATAAAAAACTACGATGCGCACCTTTACCCGCCGCGCACGATTACCCTACTCTCCCCTACATAGTTTACTTGCAATAGTTTACATTTTAGTAGTCAACACATTTAGTTTTACAATCAATAATAAAAAAAATTAACATTGAAGAATAAGTGGGTTGCCCCAAGGCAAAAGCCCGACACGAGGTCCCCTCATTTTATTTAAAAACTCATAAACAAAGCTTACAAATATTTTCAACCGATATTGAAATTTTTGGTGTCGTTGGATTTGATCTGTTGTTGTTTCCGCCAAAAATTGTTGAAAATCTGACATAAAATAAGAGCCCTATACACAAATTAAATTTGAAATTTTCTCATTAGAATAACATTGGGTTTGGGTTTAACATTTTAAACATATGTTAATGTACAGCTATAAATACGTGTAGTTTTTTGTGATTACTGATATTCACAATATTGGATTGGTCGGATGTCGCATATTTAGAACTAAATGTTACTTTTGTATTGTATCAAAATAAATTGTTGTATTTCAAGCAACAAGTAGACTATTACTTATTTAATACGCTAAGGGGGTTTATTTTTTGTAGAGAACTCCTCTTACAATTTTAAACCGATTTTAAAGTTTTTGCAGCACTTGGATTGAGCTCTGTAGTTGTTTCCGCCAAATTGAGTTAAAATAGGACTTAAAATAAAAATTCTATCCATAATTTACATTTGAAATTTTTCCATTATGATAACATTGGGATTGAATTAATCATTTAAAACATCTGTTAATGTACTGCTGTAAATAAGTGTAGTTTTGTGTACTGATAATGACAATATTGGATTGGAGGTGAGTAATTGAGTTAGGACTAAATGTAACAATTTTAGCAATGACATGTGATAGTCTAAATTGAACTGCTCAGTTTCGAGCAACAAATACACTACTTTTTTATAAATAGGCAAAAGAGAAACACAATTAATTGGTGGCAAGTAAATAAAAAATAACATAAAGAACAGTTGAACCAAGTACTATTTTGTCATTTATTTAATTAATTTAATATAATAATTCTGTATTCCAGATAAATAATTAGGGTATTTATAAGCTCTTTATTTTGATATATGTAAAGTGGAAATGCTATTCAACGTAAATAATGATACATTAAAGTGTGTTTTTCATAAATATAAAAAGTAGCATTTAAAAACTAAATTTCATCTGAAGGACGTTATTTATATTATTTAAATGTGAATAATAATTTATGCAAAAATAATATCGGTTATGTTATATTTTGCTGTTAATTTAGGTCAAGAGTACCAGGTTAACCGCGCCTTTTTCGTTGGTTTTAATTCACTTCTGATATATAGTGTCATTGATATAAGGCTATTAAATTTCCATCAACAACCAACTATACCCCTTCACAGTAAACAACTGTTTCAAAAAGGCTGCTTAACATTAATGTTCCTTTATTTTTGTATACCTTTCGTTGTTATTTGTTACCAAAATAACAACCCATAAGATCGATGTTAAAATTACAATTTTAAAACTTAAATTTAGATTAAACTTGATTTTTCCTAGAATTGAAACTGTCTCTTCTAAATTAATTTTTGGTAAAAAACACACTGAATGCAAAGTTTAAGCAAAATCTACCCGTTAGAATTCGATATCGTGGAGCACACATTCCTTCAGACAGTGCTCGTATTATAGTATAGGATATAAGGTTAAAGTTCACACCGTTTGATCAAATATAACTTTATGATCAGTGAGGTTACCGAAAGTTATAAATGAGTTTATTATCCCGCTATAATATACACAAATACGAACAATTGCCAGGGATATGGTGTGCTGTAGAATTATTTGTGGTTTAGTGGCTATGTCACAGACTACGTATTCCACAACACTGCACAACATTCAATGTGGGGTTACTGGCTTGTTGAAATACTGGGGTTGGTTATAACCAAACAAAATCTGCAAACTTACAATCTAGTGCACTTGAGCTGATAGAAATACTAGCTCGTATAGTAAATAAAAGTATTTCAAAGAATATATTTTTAAAATTGTAAATTTCAATTAAAACTTTGCCAAAAATAGAAAATGTTATTATTTGTTTAATGTTTTTGACGGAAACAGCAGTAAATTTTCACGAGACTCATATATACACTCATTTGAAACAGAAATATCCATCTTATTTCTGGGAAGTGATACAAATTATTTCAACCAATTAAGTCATTAATGCAATGTAGGGCCTATGGAGATTATTTATTTTCTTATGATTACAGATTTATACAGTTCTCATTCCGCAACGATTAGGCAAGATCAGCTGACCAAGCCATTCCCTAAGCTGCCTAATGAGGGGCCGAGAGAGGAGCGCCTATCAAGTGGGCGGAACAATAATGCTGATTCCTCCTTCTTGATTCCCAACTTCACCCTAATATTTTATTTAAAAATAAACCTTAGAGGTAAAATGTAGTTTTTGACGTGTGATTTTTTAAACAATACCTTAATGGCAATTCAATATAAATACAAACTCATTTTGAATATTTTACTACAGTATACTTTATTTTGCAACCCCCATTTTAGATTAATTATTTGTTTTTAACTATTCAAAGTAATGTAAAGAACTTTACAACAAATTAAAATGATATTTAGATATTAGACTGGTTATGTGCAAGGTACAAGAGTCACTCAAAGCAGGCTGCATTCAGAGCTGAAAAAGATTGAGTGGACGGTTTGTTCAATCTCATCAAAGAGAGGCTTATAAAAATTATATTTTTCTGATTATTCATACAACTTAAGAAAATGATGAAATTAAAACGTTATTAATATGAAGTTTATTTGAAAAAATATATATATATTTAGCTAGTTAAATAGAATTCTATGGTAGTTAGAATTCTATGGTTGTACATTAGTTGTAACCTTACTAGCTGAAATACAAAACCAGATTTGATGCATTTTACTGCAATACATTACAATCGTATGGTTGCGTTCAGTACGGTAATCTATAAACAAAAATATTTGTTTAAAAATAAAATCATGTTTGCAAAATAAAACAGAGAACATGACATTGAAGTACTCATCTCTTCAAAACGAATCAGGCTCTAGCTAACTGTTGGACTGGAAATGTCAGGATTAATAATATTTAAGAGGGAAATGTATCATCATGTGCGATACTTGAAATGATAACTTTCAATAACCGTATTTAATTAAAATATCAATCTCGTTTCACAATAATTTTTCATTGATTCTAATTATATGTCTTTAAAATTACTGGATTACATTTTTAAACACACCAATTAGATTTAAATCATAACGTGGCAAAAAATTAATAAATAAAAAAATGAAAAAAACACGTTTTCATAAAATTCCATTTTGTGCCTATTGAAGTTTTGCCTTCATCATCACTTTATTAATCACAAAACTTATATTATTGTATGCTCTAATAGTTAATTCCCTTAAAACAAAGAAACTAAAAGTTTAAATAAGGCAAAGATTGAAATTGTTGTTCAACTTAATTGTTGTTAAATTGTTGGAATTGTTGTTAAACTGGAAACTTCATTTATTACAATTAAACATTTATTAAAACTACATTAACCACCTTCGTCATCTTACTATGGGAACTTTGACCATTTGACAACAATGTAATTGGCTTTTTAGTATGAAACTTAATCTCGTAGACAAATTAACCAAGAAAAGATTCAAAACTTATTTCTCTGTTCCGGTTTATTTGATTTTCAATTATATTATTTTTTAAGTAGTTTTAACTAAAATCCATTAGTATTCTTCTAAATTTAGCCTCCTAAACGAGGTTGATTACAGGCAACCAGCTATACAAGTTTCGTGTCAATAAAAATAACAACGATCTAGAGGTTTTTTTTATTTCTTATTACATGCTATAAATAAATGGATGTACCAAATATTACACTTACTACAACAACCCCAAAGAAACATAACTACTTAGTAATACTGTCGTATCAAGCTATTACCTATTTTGTTCTTTATAAAATAAAATAAAAAGAAAACTGGCAACACTTGAGTTGACATTTTATCCCATCTTCAGATAATATAAATATTTAGAACATGACGAACGTTTTGATAGTCTGAATCTAACCGTGTATCCTTGTTGCTATAATCCTACCTTTGTCATAATTAATTAGTACCTGATGATAAACGGCGACCGGGCCCAGGATCGACCCAGTCTAGTATCGAACTGGCGACCTGATTATATAACAAAGTGAGTGCTTCCACCCTCATATACCCAGTTAATTCATACTTAATTAACTCATATACCCTTCTGTATACTTGTCTCAAAAACATTTTATTATTTTGTAAACTTTAATATAAGTGTAGTGGGTAGTTTTAAAAAAGGGTGCGAAAAGATTTTTTAACTTGGGGGTACTATTATGTTCACAGAAATAGGTAAACGTACCGTTAAAGATATGTCTGACATGCTTTCGGTTCTGCCTTTTATTCCACAGTATTATTCTAATCCAATGTCTTAAAATTATTTAAACTACGGACCTAATATTTTTCAAATCTATTTTTATTACACTAGCTTTATTATCAAATTATAGACATAGAAATATTACTGTTTGAAATTAGCGGCTACTATCAGATACAATTTTTTCGAAACGTAAAATGAGCTAAGAAAATAGGTAACATACTGGTAACGTTAACTGCCTCTGCATTAGTGGTGCACGGAAAGTAACCGTTATGGGATTTTGCTGTGCAGACCGATCAGCTTTTTTCTCATAACGCTGAGTTTCTGTTTCTTATGTACCTCCACATTAAGCATGGAAACTCAGCGTTATGAGTTCGTTTTTATTTTATTGACACTAAGTTGAATAAACAAAAATATTTATGTTGTTTACAAGTTTATCGATATCGTAATGAAAAATAATGTTCAATGCTCGTCCCAAAAGTGCCATTGCGGGGCTCGATAGCCTTTTCCACGCTCGGCTTCGCCTCGCGCGTAAATACGATCTCTCCCCGCAATAAGTCACTTTCGAGACGAGTAATGAAAACTGCTATTATTTGATTTCATGGGACTTGCTACTTCTAAGAGTCTTTTACTTAAATACTTTGAAATACTTTTTAATATACACAGTACGTAGTCTTTTAAAATATACGTATAAGTCACTTTAATGATATGTTTTTGTGAGAAGAATAGTATAATAAAATGAGAGTTACACGATTGCACAATGTTTCAATTTTTTTAAAGACTGGTGAGTTTTTTAAATTATCAAGCAATTGACAATCAGACACTTGTACCGCATGTTTATCCCCGCCACGTCCCCAGACGCCTGTTTGTGCCTGTGTGTGGGGGTCAGTTAATCGTGTCATTACTGCCCTTCCTCATCAATCCTCCCCCTCCTCCCCCCCCCCACAAGTCACCGGCCCTCAAACTCACCCTGGTCACGTGATTATCACGTGTGATACGTTTGGGGCTGATTGCTTGTGCAGTAAGTGTTACATCCGTGTCAAGGTGTCTGTGTTAAATATTTTACTAAATTCATACATGCTGATAATTTTATACGTAAAACTTTTTTTATTTTAAAACTGAGACATTCTAAATGGCTCGAAACTGCAGTGCCCACAGGTAAAAATTTAAATTTACTGCTCGTTATAAGCAATTCATGAAAATGAAATGTGTCCGTTAAATATTCGGGAAATTTACTTCCTAAATCGGTCAATTTGTCAGGGGTTTGACCTTTTTTGTGTAAAAATTTTCTCTGACCAAATATTTTTTACTAAATCTTGTGTATTAATGAATGACATTGATAAAGTAGAGATATTTTTTTTAAGTGAAACTGAATTATTAACTGAGCTTTATTAAGTAAAGAGGGTGGCAAAATTACACAGATTGTGGCAGGCTACTAATTACGCTCACAATTTTAATTGGATTGATTTTCTTTCAGCCTCGGCAATCAATCTGGAAACAAAAAAGTATATTTCAGTAAAACAAAGACCCAGAAAAAATATTTATTAAATACCATGTTTCGATTAAAAATTTGATCATTGTAGATTTTAGAAATAGGCAAAGCTGTTAGTAAAAGGTTCAAGATTGACTTAAGTTAAATTTGACTGAAAATTTATACAGCATTGCAACTTTTGCACACAAAATATGTTTATATTCTATATAAAATAATATATTTAATTCTGAATTTATATCCAATTCACATGAATAAATTAGCGTGATAATTGTGACAATAATTAATTCGTTTGAATGTACGCATTGGCCGATAATTCAGCATATATTCAGCGTACATTCTTGAACTGTGACCTAACTATGTATTCACACAGAGAATTTAAAGAATTACTTTGAACTGACATAAAATATTATTTGTAAATAATTTTCATATTTTTCTTGATGGTACATTACACATCATTAAATTTTTCGAGTATGAAGCAAAATGTTGGTAATCTTTTTAGTGTTTTGTTTTAAATTGTAGTCAAATTTTTATTGATGGAAAAGTGTTAACTAAAATCAAAAGTGTACTAAAAAAGAAGCTTCGTATGGGAATAAACAATATGTGACTTTTAGTGGTCCTAAGTTCTTTAAGCCCCTTCACTCATTAATTGGCTATTTAGAACCATAAAGTACTACATTTTTATTACAATATAAAAACAACGAGTAAATCTTAAAAATGTTGAACAAAAATATCTCTTGTACATTTTACAATTATTTTTAATTGCATCCTGACGCTAATTTTCTTCCTAGTAACTTATATGCAATACTTGTTAATATATTTTTAGTCTATTTTAAATCATCTTAATTTTATAGCTATTTTGATATGTCCCATATCCATCGCTACGACGATTACACAATTTGTATTAAAATCACACTACTGGTGTGGGTAGTATCTTTGCACACTTGAACAAAAATAGACAGAAACAAAAACCATATAATCAATGCTAACACAAATATTGTTATTATACTATTTATAATTTTAAGTCTTTGATGAGAGCTATAAATTTTCTACTAACCGTAATGGAGGGAGATAGTGTCAAATTAGATTTTGTAATAGGAGTATCGTTATAACGAATTTTACCATAGCATAAAGAGACACCCGGATAAAAAAAAAAAAAAACTGCAGCACAAACCAGGTAAAGTAATTTTGGGATCGTTATGATAAGTTGCGGGCGCCTTCATTTACAGGATGCAGGCCGCCACTCACGAAAGTGTATCGATTGCCGAGCCCGCAGCAATACAGGCGCTAACGCCACCACAATAGAGGCTCTGATGCGTTGTCAGGGTCATTCACGGAACAAACTTTATAGCCTACTGTCATAAAAAAATTCACGGAAATTTATATTTACTGAATGATATTTCACGGAGTAAAACGTTTTGTGATTTTTATATCAAACGAAATAGTAGATGCTAATTTTGTATCCCACAAACATTTTTTTACATGCCTGTCTGAACATTCATCATTAACTTAAACAATATTTTATTGTAACGGATAAAGGTTAGCTTTTACGTTCACCCAATATCTTAAAGTTTCTAGGAAGTAGTTGAAATAGTTATTGATTAATAACTTGGCTATAGTCAACTTTAGATTAATTCAAATTACTACTAGTTAATCAATCATACCATACTAATTTAAAATCATTGATCTTCTATAACCTGTTTTGAAGTTCACTGGTATGTTGATAAAGTTGTCGAAAGTAAAATAAAGTTTCTAAACTTTTCAACTCGTTAATTTCAAAGTTATTTTAAATTTCAACTTGACGCTAACTTTGTAAATGAGTCCATTTAACTCCAAAACAACTATTTACCAAAGTAACAGTTTGAAGTAGTTCGAAACATTATGTCAAAATACTAATTTCCGAATTAATAAACAAATACACAATTATTTACAAAAAATTGAAACCAAATGTTAATTTTTAAAACCTATACAATTGTTTATAATTGAAAATAGATCTTTCTTAAAACTACGCAACACATTAAAATCCACGATTTTGATTCATACTATATTTCAGTAGTATCTTTAAACTAACTTATAATAAATAGTCTGTGAGTATAAAAAAATTAAAGGTATTTAGTATGATTTTTCTTTTTAGAGTAATAAAAATTGTTTTATAAAATAGATCATTAATTGATTATTTGATCAATGAATAATTCATTACAGTTATATTTAACCTCAATCAGTATGATCATTTCAATCAAAATCTGAAAAAAAAACTAAACACCGAATAAAACCCTTGAATGAATAGCCAGTTGTAATTGACTGAGAGAGAACAGTGCGTATATTAATCATCAGCGTTTGGGTTGGCAACATGGCAACACGGCAGTGCAGCCAACATTGCTAATCAACAATTGACATCGTCT